>CM036536.1:33721544-33960338 GCA_020745685.1 Tautogolabrus adspersus
TCAGCAAAGCCACCACCAGTTCTCCCCCTCCCCTCCCCCCCTGCAGTGTCTGAATCAGGGAAAAGACCTCAGCATTTTCCTCCCACAAATCTGAAGCGACACCAGTAAATTGGGTGGTGTAAATTGGGCCGTATGGGGCCCTGCTTAGTATGCAGAGAGATGCAGTCTTCACAGTGGAAAGAAGAGGAGAGGAGTCCATTATGAAAGCTCTTCTGTACTCTATCATGAAATAAGGGCCTTGAAACCTTCAAAATTTAGAGTGTCCGTTTCTTTCATCCTCTGAAGCCTCCTTCATTCACTTTGTTGTTGAGGAACAATGCCTTGAAGTGCAATGACGCTATTTCACCAAACACACTTTATGCCCTCGTAGCAATGCTGCCTCCTCCAGTGAAGCTGAATTATAAAAACTGATGATCAACATCTACCTTTTATGTAAAAGATGATCGTTTCCCCAAAGACGACATAAAGACCTGACGAGTCACAAACAAATAAACACACATGCACATTGTCTGCAGAGAGACAGTGAAATAAGGAAAGAATAAAGAGTGATGGGTTTATATGGCCAGTTCTGCACGTACAGCTGCACCCCTCAAATTTCTGGATAATTTTTAGGAGGACTGAGATCCTCCTGATATGGTAGTTAACACATGCACCTCATAGCAGGAGACTATCCCTGTCGGGGGGGGGCGTGGTCTCCTGAGGAATGACTTGATGTAACAACATGGAAGGAGCTGAACTAAAGAGTGGAGAAGAACATACTGGAGAACAGGAAACAGAATGCAGCAGGTTCATTAGAGCACGGAGATCATAGCGCTGGTGTGCAGACAGTCTATGGTCGTGCAGGGAATAAACGTCACCACCCCCTCCCACTCGCTCCAGGTGAATTCTCCTGATTATATCCTGCTGCTTTCTCACATCAGCTCACTCTGACTTTCTGCAGAATAAATACGAGGAGGCTGGAGGAGAAACTCCGGATAAAGTCTGAGAGAAACATTCAGCTGTTTGTGTTCACACATGAAGCTCACCACGAAAACTTCAGGAATTATTAAGAAGTTTTCTGCAGGTGTGAGAGTTCTTCATGCTCTTCTACCATTCAGCCCTGTTTAAAAATCATCATTCATTCACGTTCCAATCTGACATGCAATAACTCAGTCACATATCTGATGCAATTGAGACCTATTAAACAGTATATACAATAAACCTGTTTCTTTTATTTTATATACTTTATTAATCCCCAGGGGGGAAATTCTGGTTCGCACTCTGTTATTTTAGAGACATGCTTCTCACACACAGAGGCCTGAATCACACACATGCACAACGAGACCTGTGGACATGCATTATTGGAGAGATGTCAGAGTGCGGTGGCAGCCCCCGGGAGGCGCCCCCTGTGGGGGTTCGGTGCCTTGCTCAAGGGCACCTCGGCAGTGCTCGAGAAGTGGTCTGGCACCTCTCCAGCTACCAGACCAACTTCCATATTTTTGGTCCGCATCGGGACTTGAACCGGCGTCCCAACCCAAGTCCCTACGGACTGAGCTACTGCCGCCCCCATTTGTTGCATATGTTGCAGATAAATTATGATCTTCCAACATGACTTAATGCCATCCACAACTAAACCCCCAGACAGGCTGTTAGGACAGTCTGTCCAGGGTCCGTTAGCGGCCTAGCTCTCTTTGCCTGGATGTGTTCTGCATGGAGGCACAACAGAAGGGGAGAAGTGACATGAGCCGGCTTGAACTCGGTCTATCTTGGAAAAAAATATAGAAATCCACTGTGAGAATAACAATGCACTGCAGGCGCACCTGGCTCACAAAGGGAATGAGAGCTGACAGGGAATGAGAACATTCGGTCTCTGTGAATCATTTATTCACTGGGTGAGGGTACTTTACACAACACCAATGGCCATCACAACCAATAGAATCACTTCACAGCGGTTCACTTTGCACAGGAGTACAAGGCAAGGACGCCCACTCTTCCAATGACATGCTGCAGCCTTCCGCCAAAAAAAAGCCATCACAGTAAACACACAAGAAACCTTGAACATAAGATCACTCAATATGCAGACGACGGCTTCCTCTATCTAAATAACCCATCGACATCCCTCCCTGAAGTCATTAACCTCAGAATCACTTTCTCCAAAATCTCTGACTACACCATCAACTGGTCTAAGTCCACCATCCTCCCACTGAACTTTAAATGTTGGGATGTGGCATGCAGAACTACACCTCACCTCACTCTCTGCGCACTGCTAACAGCACTTAAGCTGGCTCCTCACCTGATGAGTTTCAAATCTTAACTGACAGACATGAGGACAGTTTAACAGATGTTTAACATTAAACTCCTCTAAACGAACACACTAGACGACTCAGCCAGACTACGAGTCCACACATTTGCTGTTTGTAGTAATGACTTCAGAGACACAAAAACGTGACTTAAGAAGAAAAACAAACATGGAGGACGATGGACATGGTCAGCTGGCTGTCCTGTTGTGTGACCTGTTATACAGCTAAAAACAGAAACGAGAAAACAATACTGATGAGATCCTGGCTGAAAAGACAGATAATGAGAGCGGTGAGAAGGCAGACTCAGAGGGCAGAACAAACACCTAGCTGTGGGAGTGTCACCCACCTGGGGGAGGGGTTACTGCCCTTTGTGATGTCATGAAGGGAAAATCTCCAAACGGCCTGTTTGAGCACACATTTTCTGAAAAGTGGAGCAGGCTAAAGACGGAGAGGATGGACTTTTATCATCATCGGGGGATTTGTAGACAGACTAGAGACACATATAGAGTTAGAGAAACATGGTGAAGTGGATTTTGTATAATATGTGACCTTCAACAGAAAGTAAATCTTCTAGCCGACAGTCTGCTCAGCTTTTGTAGGTCTTATTGAAGCATCATTTTAAAAGTGAGTTTGTTTCATGACTATTTAAAACACAAATCCTCACATTAGGTTTCAAATATTTCAAACAGTGTTCCCGTTAGGGCTAAGCCTTGATGGATTTCACTAAGCCAGATGACTGATGGTTTACTCACAGCAGAGAATCCGACAAACACAAGACATGAGTCTACTTATCTCTCCTTTACATATGAAATGAGGTTTAAAACACCGAACAGAACTTAAATCCACATCAGTCACATGAAATATGACAAACCTAGATGAAGTAGCTTCCTGTCAACCATCTGAAGAAAGCTCATACTCCATGCTTCAGTACAAACTTCAAGATAAAGATACTGTAGGTCACAAACACTAACTATAAAAGTGAATCTCTCCCTTAGTGTGTCGGTCCAAAGAACAGAAAGGTTTGTTTCAAAGGTTTGCGAGGCTGCTGGACTGCTGCCTTTCTTCTGTAACCGTTCATGACCTCTGAACATCGATCGTAGTCTTTTGTTATGTGAATGTGTGAGGAACATGATGTCCATTGTCGTGTTTGTGTAGGTCATTCCAGATGTGTTTGTTCACCAAACCAAACTTGTTTATTTTAGATTTATCTTCCAGTTGTGCTTTAGATTACATCTGATGACCTGGAGACAACTTTTCCCACTTACAAGCCTCCTGTTTGTATAGATAGGGCATAGAGATAGGGGGAGGAGCTCAGACATTCGAGGGAGCTCGGAGTTTGCTACTCCTTCACATCGAAAGGAGTCAGTTGAGGTGGTTCGGGAATCTGATTAGGATCCTCCAGGATGCCTCCCTTTGGAGGTTTTCCAGTAAGGCCAACTGGGAGTAGACCCCGGGGTAGACCTGGAGTTCGCTGAAGAGATTATATGTCCTGTCTGGCCTGGGAGCGCCTCAGAATCCCCCAGGAGGAGCTGGACACCATTGCTGGGGAGAGGGAAGTCTGGGTTGACTTACTGCGCTTGCTGCCACCGCGACCCGTCCTCGGATAAGAGGAAGAAAATGGAATGATAGATGGATGGAGCATCCTTTTTGTGGCTCACTGGTCAGAACTATTGTCTCAACAGAGGAAACTCATCACCTTAAATGTGTCCAGTTTAACTTCCCATTGAGGCTCTTTTTTATTTTATAGATTTAATTTCGTAATGAATTTCACACTCTTGAATATGAGCAATATCTGCTTCTATTTAATGGGCCGTCCTGTCACTCAAAACTCAAATCTAGACAACGGTTATAAAAGCTCTCCGTAAAGATGAGCTGAAACCACAGAGTGGTGGATAGTGGAGAAGAACATACTGGAGAACAGGAAACATAATGCAGCAGTTTAATTACGTGCACGGAGATCATAGCGGTGGTGTGCAGACAGTCTACGGTCGTGTAGCGATCACAGGGAACGAACGCCCCCCCCCGGCTGGAGGAGAAACTCCGGACAAAGTCTGAGAGAAACATTCAGCTGTTTGTGTTCACATATGCAGCTCAACATGAAAACTTCAGGAGTTCTCCTCCTCTTCAACCATTTTAAATAAGTCTCAGAGCTCCTCAAAACAAGTCTGTGAAGTGTCTTGTTGTAAATCCACTCTGATCCTGTATTTGATCATGCTTATAAACCCCTCTATTTCAGCCCTGCTCAGAACAGGCTGTTTCTGTGTCTGTAGCTTTAAATGTAGATGAGCTGTGTCTGACCACGCCCCTCTCTGGAAGGGCTTGGGTGACTCGTGCTTTCTCGCTCCATGCCCTATTGTTTACGGTGAGAAGGCAGACTCAGAGGGCAGAACAAACACCTAGCTGTGGGAGTGTCACCCACCTGGGGGAGGGGTTACTGCCCTTTGTGATGTCATGAAGGGAAAATCTCCAAACTGCCTGTTTGAGCACACATTTTCTGAAAAGTGGAGCAGGGAAAAGACGGAGAGGATGGACTTTTCTCATCATTGGGGGGTTTGTAGACAGACTAGAGACACGCATTAGTGTTAGAGAAACATGGTGAAGTTGATTTTAGATAATATATGACCTTTAAGTAACGGTTAAATTAAAATAATTGAACAGAGTAGAATACTGAAAGGGAAGAAAGATTTTAAAAAAAAGAGACGATTAGGAAAGAGAAACAATGAAGGAAAGAGAGAGATGAAAGAAAAAGAAAAGCAGATATAAAATAAACACAGACATAACACCCCCCCCCCCCCCCCCCACACACACACACACACACACACACACACAGATCTTTAACCTGTGCTGATTTCTGCTCCCACTCGCTGACTGTCAGGCTTCAAGCTCGACATCACATCAACCATTTGTAATATCAACACTTTATTAAAGTGTGTTCTTCTTCCTGTTTCCCCTCTGTCAGACAGCAGGTTTCAGCTTTGAATATTTGCACAGACTCGAGTGAGTGTCAGTTAGAAAAGAAAAGGCTGTTCACTTCTAGCTGACTGACGGAGTTATATATCCACATCACGAGTGATTTTTCTACTGCTCTGCTTTTCTAGATCCCCTCAATGATGAAATGCTGACAATCCCTCGTCACTTGAAAGCTGACAGCTCAGTGTGCTGTTTGTAAGGGGGCTGATAACAGCAATCCAGAGAGAGAGAGAGACCAACCATTGCAGTAACTGTGCAGAAACATCCTGAGATGCATGCAGGGCAGAACTCGGCCGATACCCTTTAATCATTGAAATTCAAAAGCGGGCCATCACATTTTATAAACACTTTCAACCCAGTGACCCCCACTCCTACCAGTAAAAAGCCCTCTAGTGCCAAGAGTTGAACCCAGATAAGAGCCCTCTCTGCCAGCTGGTCCTGATTCTCCCCCCACACACACCAGGGCTTCAGGACACACACCAAACAATTCGGCCCAACAAAAATGATCTCAAAACAAAAAGACAATTATGTCACATATTGGAAGGAAACCACCAAAAATTGGTATTCTATTTGGCCCTAAAGTACAAGCTGGCAGAGTAACTGAGCACAATGAGGGAAGGTAAATTAAAGAAAACGTTGACGATGTACTGACTGAGTGGACACAGCCTGGCCATAGAAACAGACCATCACAGGCAGAACTGGCTACCCAGGGAATCCAGCCTGTGTTCACTCTGTCAATAACTACCCCCCGACTTCCAAACTACACAACAAACCCTGCTATTCCAAACTACACAACTACCCCCCTACTTCCAAACTACAAATACAAAACCTGCTACTTCCAAACTACACAACTACCCCCCTACTTCCAAACTACACATACAAAACCTGCTACTTCCAAACTACACAACAACCCTTGCTACTTCCAAACTACACAACTACCCCCCTACTGCCAAACAACACAACAACCCCTGCTACTTCCAAACTACACAACTACCTCCTCTACTGCCAAACAACACAACTACCTCCTCTACTGCCAAACTACACAACTACCTCCTCTACAGCCAAACTACACAACTACCTCCCCTACTGCCAAACAACACAACAACCCCTGCTACTTCCAAACTACACAACAACCTCCTCTACTGCCAAACTACACAACTACCTCCTCTACAGCCAAACTACACAACTACCTCCTCTACAGCCAAACTACACAACTACCTTCTCTACTGCCAAACTACACAACAACCCCTGCTACTTCCAAACTACACAACTACCTTCTCTACTGCCAAACTACACAACTACCTCCACTACTGCCAAACTACACAACTACCTCCTCTACTGCCAAACTACACAACTACCTCCTCTACTGCCAAACTACACAACTACCTCCTCTACTGCCAAACTACACAACTACCTTCTCTACTGCCAAACTACACAACTACCTTCTCTACTGCCAAACTAAGCAACTACCTCCTCTACTGCCAAACTACACAACTACCTCCTCTACTGCCAAACTACACAACTACCTTCTCTACTGCCAAACTAAGCAACTACCTCCTCTACTGCCAAACTACACAACTACCTCCTCTACTGCCAAACTACACAACTACCTCCTCTACTGCCAAACTACACAACTACCTCCTCTACTGCCAAACTACACAACTACCTCCTCTACTGCCAAACTACACAACTACCTTCTCTACTGCCAAACTACACAACAACCCCTGCTACTTCCAAACTAAGCAACTACCTCCACTACTGCCAAACTACACAACTACCTCCTCTACTGCCAAACTACACAACTACCTCCTCTACTGCCAAACTACACAACTACCTCCTCTACTGCCAAACTACACAACTACCTCCTCTACTGCCAAACTACACAACTACCTTCTCTACTGCCAAACTACACAACAACCCCTGCTACTTCCAAACTAAGCAACTACCTCCACTACTGCCAAACTACACAACTACCTTCTCTACTGCCAAACTACACAACAACCCCTGCTACTTCCAAACTAAGCAACTACCTCCTCTACTGCCAAACTACACAACTACCTCCTCTACTGCCAAACTACACAACTACCTCCTCTACTGCCAAACTACACAACTACCTCCTCTACTGCCAAACTACACAACTACCTCCTCTACTGCCAAACTACACAACTACCTTCTCTACTGCCAAACTACACAACAACCCCTGCTACTTCCAAACTAAGCAACTACCTCCACTACTGCCAAACTACACAACTACCTCCTCTACTGCCAAACTACACAACTACCTTCTCTACTGCCAAACTACACAACAACCCCTGCTACTTCCAAACTAAGCAACTACCTCCTCTACTGCCAAACTACACAACTACCTCCTCTACTGCCAAACTACACAACTACCTTCTCTACTGCCAAACTACACAACAACCCCTGCTACTTCCAAACTAAGCAACTACCTCCTCTACTGCCAAACTACACAACTACCTCCTCTACTGCCAAACTACACAACTACCTCCTCTACTGCCAAACTACACAACTACCTCCTCTACTGCCAAACTACACAACTACCTCCTCTACTGCCAAACTACACAACAACCCCTGCTACTTCCAAACTAAGCAACTACCTCCTCTACTCCCAAACTACACAACTACCTCCTCTACTGCCAAACTACACAACTACCTCCTCTACTGCCAAACTACACAACAACCCCTGCTACTTCCAAACTAAGCAACTACCTCCACTACTGCCAAACTACACAACTACCTCCTCTACTGCCAAACTACACAACTACCTCCGCTACTGCCAAACTACACAACAACCCCTGCTACTTCCAAACTACACAACTACCTCCACTACTGCCAAACTACACAACTACCTCCTCTACTGCCAAACTACACAACTACCTTCTCTACTGCCAAACTACACAACTACCTCCTCTACTGCCAAACTACACAACTACCTCCTCTACTGCCAAACTACACAACTACCCCCTACAGCAAAACTACACATCTACCTCCCTCTAGTACTAGTACTTTAATATTGGGCCAATGGAAGAGGTTCCTGAAACCTGCAGATGCATTGTTACTGGTCCTGCTGCCTGCCATGACACACTGCCACAGACCAGCACACTGATCAGTGTGAACCCTGATAGGGCTTTGGCAAATGTGTTTGAACAGGAGGCTATGTAATGACTATCACCACTATCACCAGAGACAGTTTCTCAAACCTTTAGAATAAAAAAGGACAAAGGGCATCCTCTCTCCGACACACTCTCCATCACTCAGAAAACGCTCACCCATGTGCATAAGAGAGAGAGAGAAAGCGTGTGCACGCGCGCGAGAGAGAGAGAGAGAGAGAGAGAGTGTTAATGCTTTGGCAATAGTGCTTATGTAACATTCATGCCAGTAAAGCTTTCTAAATTGAAATTGAGAGAGAGAGAGAGAGAGAGAGAGAGAGAGAGAGAGAGAGAGAGAGAGAGAGAGATGCAGTTGATGGACAATCTAATGTGAGAAAGCTACAAAAGGTGAGAGCATGAGGAGACTGTGAGAACTGCTCTGGGATTATTGATGGTTATTATGAGTGCAGTGTTGATTAATGGCACATCCTTGTGAGGCTCTAACAGTTAGGAATTAATCGATGTTAAATATTAACAAAGTGCTGCATGAAAGACTGATGTCAGTCAGAAGGTTCGTTCTGTATAATCAGCTCATAGAGGTGTCTCTGCAGGGTGATGCTGATGGTGGACAGAACAGACCGGCCTGCCCATTTCAGTCAGGACCACTTTGTCAAATGGATACTTTGACGCAATGATTTATATTTGGCGGTATGGCTCTGTGAGGGATCTCCCTGCCCTTCCATGTGCTTACGTGGAAAGCTATAAGGCAGGGAGATAAGCAGCAAACCCCCCCAGAGCAAGCATCAATGACAAGCATGACATTGATTAAGTCAGAATAGCATGAAAGGAGGAGCAGGGGAGGAGGAGGGATGCAAATGCGGCATGCAGAGGGAGCAGATAAGCATAGGCAGGCTAGAGCAGTTTAAATAAGGCGGCATGAGAACTATTTGGCCAATAGGATGCTTTCAGCAGATCAGCTGGCCATCACCTGATGAAGCTTGCGTGAGATCAGCTGACGCGAACTCTGGCACAATAATAGAGCGTGACTCCGTGGCATGCCTGAACTAATGCGAGGCTCCATTTGATTCAGATGGACAGTGTGTCATGAGTTTAAGGTGAGGATGGCACAAACATGCCAGCTTTCTGCTGAGTCATTGTTCCCACAGCAGCAGGTTAGTCAGAGATGGAGCAGAGAAACATCACAGCTAATCTGGCAGACCTCATTCTAAACCTCTCTGTGAACTCTGTAAGCAGACGCTGAGTCACAAAACCTCCCTCACAAGACAAACATACAAAGAGGTGAACAAACATATATAATAATAATAAATAATAATAATACATTTTATTTGTAACGCACCTTACATTTAAAGAAAATCTCAAGGTGCTATAAGTACCATAAAAACTAATAAAAACAATAGCAGACAGTCAGACAATTAAAATCAGGCAGAATTAAGAACCTGAGCATAAAAACAAGATCTAAAAGCAGTGGTTATAAGGACAGGGTTTTTTCTGTTTGTTTGTTTAAGAAAAGGCTTTTTTTTTTAAATAAATGTTTTTGAGTCCAGTGTCTGTGGGGCTCTCATATAGCCAGGAAGAGCGTTCCACAGCCGTGGAGCAGCAGAGGAGAAGGCTCTGTCCCCCATAGTGCAGAGCTTAGTCCTGGGGGTTTGGAGGCAGTTGGCAGTGGCAGATCTGAGGTGTCTTGTGCTGGTTTGTGGGGTGAGCAGTTCTTTAAGGTAAGGAGGGGCAGTGCCGTGCATTGGTGAGTGAGTAGTAAGATTTTGTATTCGATCCTGGGTGAGACGGGAAGCCAGTGATGGGTGTGATGTGCTCGTGTTTCCGCACTCTCATCAGGATCCTGGCAGCACTGTTCTGGATGTATTGGAGTTTCTGTATGTTCTTGCCAGGGATCCCGATGAGAAGTGCGTTGCAGTAATCGAGCCTGGAGGAGACAAAGGCGTGGATGAGTTTCTCAGCGTCTCGGGGGGTGAGTGAGGGGCGGAGTTTTGCAATGTTCTTGAGATGAAAGAATGAGGTTTTGCAGATGTGTTTTATGTGTGATTCAAAGGTTAGCAGAGGGTCCATTTTTACACCTAGGTTGGTGACATGTGGTGAGAGATGGATGTCTTGACCAGAGAAGGATATGGTAGTTATGGGAGATGACTGAACTTGGTGAGGTGTGCCGACTAGGATGGCTTCGGTTTTTGAACTGTTTAATAGGAGGAAATTTTGACTCATCCACGCCTTTATCTCCTCCAGGCAGGTGGTGAGTGTGGATGAAGGTGGTGAGGATGTAGAGGAGGTGGTGCGGGTTTTCATGTAAAGTTGGGTGTCGTCAGCATAGCAGTGGAATGATATTCTGTGCCGGGTGATGATGTGACCGAGGGGGAGCAGGTAGAGGGTGAAGAGGGTAGGGCCTAGGACTGATCCTTGGGGGACCCCACAGGTGACGGGGTGTGTGCTGGACCTGGTGTCTGCAATTTCAATGTATTCAGTCCTTGAAGATAGGTAGGACTGAAACCAGTTTAGGGCAGTGTCAGAGAGTCCGATGGTGCTGTGGAGTCGGTTCAGGAGGATGTTGTGGTCGACGGTATCGAAGGCTGCAGTCAGATCGAGGAGGATAAGCAATGATGGAGAGCCGCCATCAGCAGGTCATTTGTGACCCTAACCAGGGCTGTTTCGGTGCTGTGGGCAGAGCGGAAGCCAGACTGGAATTTGTCGTAGAGATTGTTTAGTTGTAGGTGGTCGTGGAGCTGGGCGGCAACTGCTTTTTCCAGAACCTTTGAAAGGAACGGGAGGTTGGAAATTGGCCTGTAGTTGGTGAATACTTCTGGGTCTAGGTTGGGTTTTTTCAGCCGGGGTCTGATGACAGCAGTTTTTAATGTAGGTGGGACATGGCCAGAAAGTAGGGAGTGATTAATGACTGTGGTGATTAGGGGACTTATGGCGTGAATGTTTGATTTTACCAGGGCTGTGGGGAAGGGGTCAAGGGCACAGGTGGTGGGTTTCATTCTGTGAATGATGCTCTCAACTTCTTCCTGTGAGATACTGGCAAGGCAGCAGAGGGGCTGGGGGATCATCGTCTGTGGGTTGACAGTGAGGGTTGGTAGAGAGGAGGGGATGGAGAGAGAGGAGCGGATGTTGTTCACTTTAGCTCTGAAGAAGGTGATAAAGTTGTTGCAGTGTTCCTCTGTAGTGTTTGTGTGGGTGGCAGACTGTAGTTTGAGGAGATGGTTTATGGTGGAGAAGAGCTGCTTTGAGCTGCCGGGGCTATTGTTGATTATTGTAGAGTAGAACTGTGACCTTGCATCTCTGAGAGATTTAGAGTAAGCCTTTTGATGTTCACGGTAGGCGAGTTTGTGTACAGTGAGTCCTGTGGTTTTGAGACGTCGCTCGAGGGCACGCCCAGCTGTCTTCATTTTTCTCAGCTCGCTGGTGAACCAGGGGGCTGAGCGTGAGAAGGTGAATGTCCTGGATTTAACAGGGGCATGGATATCCAGGGTTCTGCTCAAGGTTTGGTTGTAAAAATCTACTGCTTCATTGGCTGAAGAGAAAAGTGGCAGGGAGGAGAGATGCTGGAGGTCAGATGTTATGGATGCTGGGTTTATGTTTTTTAGATTTCTGAGCTGGATTTGGCGTTTTGGTTTGGTTTGGGAGCATAGCAGTGGTAATTCCATTGAAATGACCTTGTGGTCAGAGACTCCAAGGTCATAGACTTGGAGGTTGTTGATAGTGGCAGTGTCTGTGATGACCAGGTCCAGTGTGTGCCCCCGCCTGTGTGTGGGGACATCAACATGTTATGTCAGGTTGAGGCAATCCAGTAACTGTAAGAATTCAGTAGCGAAGTGGCAGGAGGGGGAATCAACATGGATATTAATGTCTCTGAGTATTAAAACATTGGCTGATGTTGTACAGAGGGTCGTGAGGAGGTCATGTATCTCAGAGGTGAGGGCTGGGTTTGGTTTTGGAGGCCGGTAGATAAGAAGAATTGTTAGAGAGAGGGGGGGTTTGCATTTAAATGCGAGGCATTCACATGAGGACAGCTCAGGCAGAGGCAGGGGGGGACAGTTCAAGATCGCTGCGGTGAAAGGCCGCCAAGCCACCGCCACGACCAGTGCTGCGGGCTTTCTCCAGGTGTACCCTGTTGGGCAGGCTTCATTGAGTACGAGATACTCCTCTGGTTTGTGCCAGGTTTCTGTGAGGCATATGAGGTCAATCCCCTGATCCAGGATGTGTTCGTGAATAAAACATGATTTATTTGTGAGGGATTGGGTGTTAAAAAGTTCGATTTTGATGCTTGATAATGGGGTGTGTTTATTTAAGGGTCGAAGAGCACTGGAGTCCAGACCACGTTTTCTGAGGAACTTTGTGAGTGGTAGTCTTGCGGTGTTTTCGGCGCTACTAGTTCCAGTAGCGGCAGCGCTCTGATGATGTGTCAGACGTGTGACGGTGCGCACAGCTGACCAGATGGATGGTATGAGGCGAGCAGGCTGGAAGTAAACAAGACCACGACGAGAGCCTCTGTGGATGTAACGGGGCCGGCGTTGGAGTCCAAGTTGTTTGATGACTGAGATGCACATTGGAATGGTGTGGTTGTTCAGTCCTAGCAGCTGTGAGAATGAATATTTGAGCATGGTGCCGGAAAGGGACCATGGACTTTTACCAGGCACAAGTGATGCTACGCTGCTCAGTGAACTGTGGCTTAACAAGAGTGTGGAGAGGAGAAGAGCTTGGAGTGATGACCAATGGGATTTCTACAACTGGCATCTCTTGCCAAATGGACTGTGTCAAGAATGTTAAAGTCCCTGTTTCTGTCTGTCCCAGATTCACCGCCATCCTCTTTAGGGGGAAATTGTGCTTTTTGGTCCTGGTTTCTGTGAGCTCTAAGAAATGTAAAAGCATCACAATTGAATCCACAAACACACAGCCGCTGGGAGACGTCAGAAGCAGCCTGTGCAGACACACCAAGATACGCACACTAACAGACTAACAGAGTGTGTCAAAACCTCCTTCAGAGCAGCAGAGATGAGAGGCATGGAAAGAGGTGAGAAGTGCAGAGAGTGACAGCAGTGAGGTAAGGAGAGAACAGAGAACATGAGACAGAACAGAGGTGTCTTCAGAAGAGGAAAAGCATAGTTACAAATCTACTCTGGCACATACACATGATGTTGTCTTTCACACTAAAAACTACTATGATCAGACATTAAGGAAACATGCTGTGTTGAAGTGCTGGCTTCTCTGACAACAATGCAGCAGCCAGTATGTCCTCCTTCTAACTTTAGATTCTGGTCCTGAATGGTCTGGATTTGTTTGGACCAGAGAAGGTAGGCGGTTTTAAGGCACCCCCACACGGCCGTTTTGGACGCCCCTCGGTTTGCCAGATATGAGAGCAGTTATCAGGTCAAACCAACAGGTGTTGCAGCGATGGAAGCGGGCAAGAGAACTGGTTCAGATAGAAGTGATTGTACCCGACCTAAAAAGCCTCTGCATGTTTCTAATAAGCTCCACGAGCAGAAACGTGCTCAAACTAGGATCAATATTGGAGATGCTTTTGAAAAATGGAGAGAGGTTAGAACGCAGAAAGGTTTACAGACCGATGCAGAGCTGGCTAAACACTGAAGCTTCAGTGTCCACCACATGGTGACCTGCGTGAGCATCGACCCTAGAGAGGAGGCTGCTGCATTGTTGTCAGAGCAGAGAGCACTTCAACATAGCTTGTTTCCTTAATGTCTGACGATATAGTAAGGTCATGTTATCATTTCAGTCATGGCACATCTTACTGATTTGTCCTTTAAACTTTTACTCTGCAAACGTGATTTTTTCTGTCTGAAAGTTACAAACCTCCAGCAGCTCAAAGCACTTTTCAAATGTCCTGCTCTCTCACTCCTCCTCTCTCTATTGATTACTCAGCCCACAAACTCCCAGATCTCTCTGAGCAGAGCAGTAAAAAGCAGAGCCAGACATATAAAAAGACAGTTATTGAACGTCTAACCTCTTCTCACAGTCGAGGCCAAAGGTCAGCTGGCCAGACGCAAATGGACCTGATTTGATGTAACTCAAAGCTGTCTAGAAATATCCTCTCTTGTTCTCTCACTCGACCCCTAAAGAAAAGTGTCCTTTGCTAAAATCTCGAGCTCTCCTTTTCAGTCTCAATCTTTGTCTTTGTTCACAACCTTTATATAGTAATTCTTTTTTTTTACGCTTGAGATCGAAGAGATGTAGATTTTAGGGAATTCACTTTTACCCTTGGTGGCTGGAGAGGCAATGCCAAACATTATTTTGTGTGATATGTATTTAATTATGCTGTTGTCTTATTTAATAATGCTCTTTATTTTGTGGTTTATAGGATAGACTGTAAATATGAATGTTTGAAGCCTGAGTGACATCATCCATCTGTTCCTGCAGGGGGCGCTGGAGTCCCATCGATGGCGATCGATCACCATAACTTTCAGTCAACCTAACGACAGGCTGAGAGCTGGAGCTGAGGCAGGTTTAAGCCTCTTGACAAACCGTTACACCGCGCCCACCTGTCAATCAGGTCAGCTACACGCCTTATTGTGAATAACTCTTATCCTTCATCAAATCAAAACTGATGAGTCATCAAAACATTCACCCCCCGTACAGTGTGTGCCGATCGAGACATGAGCTAATCAGACCTATTTGTTTTTTGAACCAGGCTGTAAACATGTTAATGTCTGCTGTAAAAACAGGCTTTTTAGAATGGGTGTGTATGTGACTTCCTGTGCTTCTGCAGCCAGCCTCTAGTGGACACTCGAGGAACTGCAGCACTATACACTTCTGCATCAGCTTCATCTTACATCGGAGGTTGCTTGGTTTTAAATTTAAATCCATACTTGAAATTTGTATTTTTTTAGTCAAATCTTATGAAACTAAAAATGTTCATTCAGTTATTTGGAGAAAATTCCAGTTGAAAGATAAAAAGCGCCTCATCTGTCACATTAAGGTCAGCTAATACCAATTATTTAAAACATTTCTCTTCTTCGTCGATGTGCCAGAAGCCGTTTCTTCCTCTCAATGTCACAAAATCGTATTTACAATAAACTACGTTAAGAAGCATTTCCGTACAGATGGAAGTGAACAAGAGTTTGGCTCCACAGCTTTTTAGAGAATGACCCACTCACTAAGCCCAAATGTTCGGCCTTAATGTTCTGCACCAGCTGTTGGTTTTGTCAGTGTTGTTTTGCACTGATATGTCGGCCATGTTTTCACGCACTATAACATGCAGTTTGTGAACAGTCTCCTTCTCGGTCTCCTCTCAGGGGAGTTCTCCTAATGAGACACACCACAGGGTGGACGCAGGTGTTCTATATAAAACCTGATACATTCAATCAAAGGGTTTCTCTCTTCCTCTTCCTCCTCCAGCTACTTCTCTTTGTCTACAGTCACACCTTCATCCTCCATCCTCCACTTGTCCTCCGTCATTTATACAGCCTCATTAACTTCATCTTTATGCCGACCTGAATCCCGTAAAGTCGCCCTAAAAATGAATATGGTGACAAACGTTCATGTTGTTCTCGAATCGTTTGGACTACAAGCACAATAGGCTCTCCTTTGAAAGCTAACAATGTGTTGTTTCAGAATGTGTTGGAATTCTCCATTAAAAATCATTAAAACGTGCAAACTTCAGCTGATATGATGCAGAACTTCTTCACAGACAGTCGTCTGTTTGCCTTTAAAAACCTGCTTTCAGAATAATAATAATAATTTATACTTTATTAATCCCGCGAGGGGAAATTCATTTTTACACTCTGTCTAATGACATGCTACACAAACATAGGCCAAAATACACACACATGCACAAACAGGATCCTATGGACATGCACCAATTGAGAGGTTTCAGAGTGAGGGGGCTGCCCACAGCGAGCGCTCCTGAGCTGGTGGGGGGTTCAGTGTCTTGCTCAAGGGCACCTCAGCAGTGATCAGGAAGTGGGCTGGCACCTCTCCAGCTACCAGGCCAATTTCCGGACCCTCTGGTTCCCAACCCAAGTCCCTACAGATGTTTAGATTGTGGCTGATGTGTTGGTTGCACCTTGACATAGTTTATATGGTCGAAATATCCGAAATCAAACGATTTACAGCCCGAGTTATACACACACAGCTCACAATCGTGCTTGTTAAGAACACACCTCGTGCACAGAAAACGTCCCACAGGTAGGCTGTCGGATCTCTAACGGTGAGGCTTTGGGATCCTGTCCAAATAGAGAAACTTACTCACTAACTTGTTAATGCTAACTCGGATCCATAGAGGTACAAATGGTTTACATGGTCGTGATGACAACGAGCAAAGCTTTCAAAAGATGTACAACACGAGTTCTAGTGTACACAAAGTCTATGTTAAGAACACACCTTGTGCACGTTACGGGGTTGTACATGGGCCGTCGGATCTCTACATTTTGGTCTTCGAGAATCACCTATAATGTCCTTTTGCATCTCATCGTTCTCCTTGGCCTTTTCATCCCCTTAGGTGTTACACCTTCACTTCACCAGGTAGTCTCTTCACCTTCTCCTCCCATCCCTCTCTTTCTTCTTTGGCTGGTTTTCCTCTTTCCAATCTCCTCATACTATTCTGAACCATTCCTCCTCATCCATTCATCTCTTTCTCCCCTTTCTCCTTGTTCTCCCCCCTCTCTTCCTTCTCCCCCTTCTCCTCTTACTCCCCCTTTTCTTCTCTTCTCTTCTCTTCTTTCTCCCCCTTCTCTTCCTTTTCCCCCTTCTCCTCTTACTCCCCCTTCTCTTCTCTTCTGTCTCCCCCTTTCTCCTCTTTCTCCCTTTTCTCTTCTTTCTCCCTCTTCTCCCTCTTCTCTGCTTTCTCCCCCTTTTCACTTCTCTTCCTCCAACCATCACACCCCTCAGAGTTTCCCTTCAAGCGTTACCTCTCTCACAGGTCGCTCCTCCGTAGCTGGGCAGACAAAGACAGACAAAGGAGTTGATCTCATCGATGCAGGTTCCTCCATTCTGGCATGGATTAGACTGGCAGTCATCAATATCTGGAGGGAGAGAGAGGTGGGGGGAGAATGAGAGAGGGGGAGTCAGATTAGATACAAACACACATACACACTTTAACACACATGAACAGCACATTAAAAAATGTTAATTTTTAAAGTACCTGCCACAGTGTGTCACTGAACAAACCCCTCAGAGATCAGACTGTTGGAGAGATTAGAGATGTTTCTGAGAAAGTTATAATTAAAGCCGACTGATTGAACTTCATGAGTGAGCGGTTGGGGATGCACCAAAGCGCATTATGCTAATTGTAATATGTTTGCCGGTCTGCTGTCAGACCTGAGCTGCAGGAGGCGGAGAAAGTGATGAGTGGGATGAAAGGTAAAAAGAGTGAGAGGAAAGACTTCAGGGAGAGAGAGAGTGTCTGTTGGACGAGTCTGCATCTTCACCAACAATGTCATCTTTGTGGCTGCCACAGAAACTGTAAATCCATTTTAATATCAGCAAGTGACCAAAATAATGAAGCCTTGTGGGCTGTAGTTTCACAGTGTGATATAAAAAGTCCAAATGTAATTGCACAGCTTACAAACTCACAGAGGACCAAACATACAAACACACATTAGCAGAGGGGTGGAGCGGGTGGAGGAAGGATCTGGGCAATTATCAGTCCCTCCAGGATTTCGCGGACTTTTTGGGGGATTGTTGCGGCCTAAAATGCCTGATTTCGCGGCAGCTTTCAAAAAAATTGCAATGCATGTTGCGATGTTTTTAGACGTTTTTTGCAATTAAATTGCGGCAGGAAGCAAAAATTGCAAAACTAGTTGCAATTTTTTTCGTGTAAAAAATAGAGAACTATTTAATGGCTCTTGAGCAGAGCCATTTACTTTGTGAAGTTACATATTCCTCTGCCTCACTCAGTGACGTCTCTCTCACACACTTGCACTCTTCATCTGATTTCATTACACATCCAAATTAATATTTTGCCTTAGGCCCCCGTGTCCACCTAACGTTTTTTTCTCAAGGCCAGCGCCTTTTTCAGTTGTTTTTAATGGGTAGAGAGCTTTTGCAGCAGAAAGCAGCTGTCTGGATGAAAAGCGCAGCTCCCAGCGTCTTTTTTACAAGCGCTCTGGCGTTGTTGTGCGGCCGCTCTGAGCGCTCAAGTTGAAAATCTTTTAACTTCTCAGAAAGGCGCTGTTGACTTCACGGGTGCTCTTTTCAAAATGTATGATATTCCCCGTATTTTAGCTTTCTACGGATCGTGTCTTGTACCCACATCGTCTTTGCTCCGTGTCTGCTGGGTTAAAAAACGATCTCAAATATAAAACGTGCAGTAAAAAGTAACGGAGCAGTGTCTGCCACACAGCTTGTCAACAAACTGTTGTCATAGAGACAGGACGGACCTGCAGCGCTTTTCTTCTCAGCGCCTTTTCTGCCCGGAAAAAACGCTGGGTGGACACGGGACCTAAGCTTTTAAACCACTTTAAACATTTTATGACTTTTTATTCCTAACTATTTTCATTAATACACGCATGCACGCACGCACACACCGCTTGTTTCGCTATCAGACAAACTCTATCCATGCTTATTTATTTAACTCGCCTTGCTTCTTTAGCACTTGCAATGATCTGGATGCAGCAGCCTCTGTCACTGTGATTTGTCCTGTATGTGGTCTGCGCGTTTCAGTCATTCTCCTGGTGTGTTTTGCCGTAGATCGATGACTTTCGTTTGTGTTCAACCACATCGTTGCACGGGGTGCAAAAAAGTTTACTCCTGCATCTGTGCAGAACAACGGGGAATTGCCCTGCACGGTCCTTAGCTCAGCTGTAATTTTTGTAGTTAAATGTGCAACGTTTGTGTCGGACATGTCTGCATCTGCAATATAAACAAGGAAGTGAGTTCTGTCAATGGTCACTAAACTGCTATGATTGGTAAAACTTGCGGGGGGGGGGGGGGGGGGGGGGGTTGGTCAAATTTGCAGAAATGTTGCGGTGATTGGACAAAATTGCAAGGTCGCCCAGAATTCACGGGGATTGGTTGAATTTGCGTGAATTGGTGCGATAGCAACATCGCGACATCCTGGATGGACTGAATTATTCCATTTGTATTATTCACCAGCTGTGAAAGATGACAAACTGAAGGTCCCCAGTCTCTGAGCTGCTTGACCACACAAAGCTTTATGCTGACGACGTGTATTTGAAAGTACTAGGTTGAACATAAACCATCCATTTTCTTCAGCTCATCCGAGGTCAAAGGCACCCCAGACTTCCCTCTCCCCAGCAATGTTTTCCCGCTCCTCGTGGGGGATTCTGGGGCGTTCCCAGGCCAGACAGGATATATAACTCCTCCAGTGATCTCTGGGTCTACCCCAGGGCCCGGAAAACCTCCAAAGAGGAGGCTTCCAGGAGGATCTTAATCAGATGCTCAAACCACCTCAACTGGCGCCTTACGTGTGAAGGAGCAGCGGATCTATTCCGAGCCCCCCCGAATGTCTGAGCTCCTCACCCTATCTTGAATTTGAATTCACATAGCGCCTTTTAAGGGACCCAAGGACGCTTTACATCACAATACAAACAAACAAAACAACACGATTAACTCAAAAAGTCCATAAGCGGAGTTGAACCGGTGGATTTTATAGAGATTGTTCGAGGAGTTCCAGAGGGTAGGCTGCCACGCTGAAGTCTCTGCCGCCAAAAGTCTGCAGGTTGGTGTGGGGAATAGTCAGCATCCAGTGTACGAGGTTCGGAGGTTCCTGGTCGGAGTGTGGGGGTTGAGGAGGGAAGAAAGATACTTGGGAAAGGTGGTGCTGAGATTTGTAGGTGAGGAGGAGGATTTTGTATGTGATGCAGGACTTGACCTGGAGCCAGTGAAGGCTGAGCCCAGACAACCTCATTTCAGCCTCCTGTATAAGTTCAGTCACTACCCAAAGCTGATGACCACAGGTGAGGGTTGGAACGAAGATCGACCAGTAAACCGAACGCTTATCCTTCAGGCTCAGCTCCCTCTTCACCACGACGGTTTGGTACAACGCCCACATTACTGCTGACGCTGCACCAATCCACCTGTCAGTCTCACCGTCCATCTTACCCTCACTATGAACAAGACCCTGAGATACTTAAACTCCTTCACTTGGGGAGACAAAACATAATGTACACGTATAAATGACGTTATAGACCGTTTCTTTAAATGTTTCCTTTTAAGTATTTCTACAACAGTTTCAAGTAAGTTCAAAACATTACCCAAAGAAATCCAGTTTAAATGAGACAATGTGAGTACCCCGTATCTCAGGATGAACCTCTCTGGTGCCTCGTGCTATTGTATTATAATCTAAGATGAATTTTAGACTCTGAATTAAACTCTCCCTCGACACTTTGAATCGACAGATGAGCAGTTTTCAGAACAGCTGTCCAAAACCGAAGACTAAAGAGAAGAGCTCCTGGGGACTAATCTGAGCGAGCATCTGGTTTCATTCAACACTGCAGCACTGAGGTGAGGGACAAAGGAAGATTAGACGCTCTGGGGTATATAAAGTTTAATAAAGGGGCCGCTGTGGGAAGGTGAACATGACTCGAACCAACATGGAGGTACCAGGCGTTTGTCAGCTGATGAAGAAATTCAAGCACAAAGGAGTCAAACTTTTTCTTCCTGCAGGACAAATACTACGTCAGATTATTTGACTTTATAATTTTGCATTGTCCCCCCATGAACAATCATCAGGCTGGTCTCTGTGATCGGATATGATGGAGGTCCGCCATGACAGGAGCACAGGTAGAGAAAAACAACGTGTTGGAACACGAAGGCCAACCTTAAAGGCAGGGTTGGTCATTTTGAAAAACTAGCATGATTTTGAAAGTAGCATTCCCTCAGTGCTCCGTCTACAGCCCCCTCCCCTCAAACGCCACGCCCCTCACTCCACTCACTCCACTGCTCCAGAAGTCCTGTGAGTTCAGGGGAACGATGAGACTTAAATGAACCGGCCAAAGTTCAGTCCATTTCTGAATAAAACCTGAAATCCTCCGTCTCTAAAGGAATCTAATCTCTGATTGGTTTGATTCATGTTACACCAAAAACACACCTTTATATAATCCAGCTGCATAATGTCCTCGTCCATCCTGTTTAGGCTCCTCGCCCAGATTGTGCGCTCCAAATCATCGTACGGCGCATACTGTCAAAATAGGGCCTTTTATATTCATGATTGATTTCCTGAAATGGTGTTTACCAGATGTGTGTGATGTGTGACAACTCTGTGTTCCTGTGTGGGTGTACTCTCCTCACCTCGACTCCAACAGAGCGACGAGAGCCAGAGCGCAGTAAGCCTTCCCACTCAAGCTCCACTCAATGTCCTCTCTGCCCAAACGGCTTCATGTGAGAGTCATCCAACTGTGTGTGTGTGTGTGTGTGTGTGTGTGTGTGTGTGTGTGTGTGTGTGTGTTACTGAACACTGTGTGTGTGCCTGTGTCTGTGTGTGTCGCTCGCTCTCTGGCTCACTCCCCAGTACAACAAACCCGTCCCGGGCAGCAGCTCGGTCTCTGGGGAGTGGAGCAGAGCAGAGCAGAGCTCCACTTATCTGCTGGCACAGGAATGGATGGAGGGACAAACAGGTGCAGCCCAGTGTGTCACTGCTGGGTGAAGCAAACACACAAGTCCACTATGAGCTCTTCTGTGAGCTGACATCATTAGTGTTATACAGTTTGAATAGTGAGGTTTAAGTGTGATGAAATGTAAACAGTAATAGTAAACTGCTCCTGGTCTTTGTCTACATCTCTGTGTGTGTGTGCTCGAGGACATGTGTCCAGTTTGAGGACATGGAAATGTGAAAGTGATATGAGGGAGGATGGTGAGAGAGCAGCCAGACAAACCGGGGGTGGTGCTGGTTGACAGGATATCTGGAGCCTCACTGCAGGAATGTGTCGAAACCAGAGTATGAATAATTGATAAGGAGATGGAGAGAGAGAGAGAGAGAGAGAGAGAGAGAGAGAGAGAGAGAGAGAGAGCAAACTTAAATCAGCTGGGAGAAGAAGACCCTGCTCAGCCTTTTCACATTTTACATTTCCGTCCCCTGTGTCCTTGAGTAGAGCTTTGCCCAGCCTAAGATCAACTCCATATCCTGCCCATCGCCCCCCAAACACTGTCCCCTTAATGACTTCAACACCTCTGGAGGGTCTTTAACTTCTTAACAACACTGAGATTG
This sequence comes from Tautogolabrus adspersus, assembly GCA_020745685.1. NCBI lineage: Eukaryota > Metazoa > Chordata > Actinopteri > Labriformes > Labridae > Tautogolabrus > Tautogolabrus adspersus. The sequence goes on from CM036536.1 coordinate 33,744,056, forward strand.
ATGCGTTCAATCCTCACCTCAGCCAAAGTGTTTGTGAACGCTGAGGCTACATAAAAAGTAAATAGCTCTTTCACCGTTGTATAAACGAGAGATCTGCTTCAATAAAGTAATTTCATGGTCATGAAATCTTTATCCAGGAAGGTGAATGAGTCCAGCAGAGAGAGAGAGAGGGGGGAGAGAGAGAGAGAGAGGGGAGAGAGAGAGTCTGCGCAGAGTGTAATAAAGGCTCTGAGAGAAGGATCAATATTTCAGCCAATGACGGCATTAAAACAAGGCAGATTATTTGAGTGTTTCAGTAACTGGGCCATAAAAAAGTTCTGCATGGTACCAAAAGAGGAGACATCCCTCTGTAACCTTTTGCGGCGTGCTGTGTTATTACCATCACATGATAAAAAGTCCATTTTCATTCAAATAATTTGAGGTAGAGAACATCCTGTGCTGACATGAAGCAGAATCCACACTAATAACTGGCTGATTGTCCCGAAGATTTAAGAGGTGTTCACTGTTAAGGGCCTTTCAGATAGGACGCTGCGGGGTAGGGCGCAGAACAGGAGGGCAGCGCACATGAGCATTGAGATCTTGATCCATCAGCCAGATCTTGATCTCAATGGGTTAAAGTACCTGGTTAAAAAAAGGTTCAATTTAATTTTTTTAATAATAAAAGCAACGGCACATTTCTGGGTGACTGAAAGGATAGTCAGGAAATGATCTACTCTTGAACGACAGTATGTTTGTATGTGTCCACTGTTCGGTAGAAAGCTCTGACCTTTCTTCTGCTGAGGAGGAGGAGACCAGAAGCGAAGAAAAAGAGGGTGTGGCTTCATGAAATCCTCAGGACACGACAGGATGTGGGAGAGTTTCGGCTCGTCACGGAGCTGCAGCTCTATAACGAGCGCTTCACAAACGCGACACATTTCTGCTGCTGTTTTCAACACACCTGGTACGCCCAAACTGTCGGACATGTCTTTAAAAACTAGAGCTCTCGCTCCGATGTCCCTGAAGGTCTTTAGAGCTCAGGGAAGTGGGACACCGTTTGTTGGAATCTGATCTTCCCTCCTAATGGACGCGCCGAGGTGACATCGTGGCGCGCTGTACCCAAGTTGAACATCTTTTAACTTCTGTGCAACACCCAAGCTCGGCAAGCTAGGCGGGGCGCGGAAACAATCTTGTGTTGTGTGACATATAAGAAAGAGTATAAGAGCATTCGGAAAGGTCTGTGGATGAGGTCTCTGGAGCGCTTACAGGAACTCTTGTGTGGGAGAGGTCAAAGACACCCTGACGGCCTCAAGGCCATTAGGCTGAAAAGCGTCTGCGTTTTCTACTCTTCCTTTTCTTTCCTGTCTGTAACCGCTTCAGAGACCACTCCACTGCTACCTGGAGAATTACCCGACACGCAGTGAGCACGCCAGCTTCCACTCATTGATTGACGTCTGTGGATGAATTACAAGCTGCTTCAGTCAAATGAAAACGTGAAACAGCCAATTAGATCTCGATTACTACAACACTACTTTGGATCCTGGATGCTGAGGAGAGAGAGTAAAGAAGAAGTCCATTTTGAATGTCAAGATTACAGAATCGTACGTAACGAGGTCAAGATGGTCATCTTTTGTCATCAACATAATGACTGCTTGAAAAGAACACTGTACGCTGAGGACTTCAGCCCTGCATCAAACTTTTAGACTCTATTCTTCAGACATTTAACATTTGAGGAGTGAGTTCTGTTTTCTGCAAATGTCTTGGACATAATTGTGTCGGGAAATAGTGAATAACCTCGTCAGACTAGAGCTTCATTAAGTGTGCGGATGAAAAGGACAGCAACAATGAAGACCATTAAAAAGACAAAAAAAAGGTTAGGAGGAAGGAGAGAAGAAGTGAATGTGCACACATTGACAGTGTTTCTGTGAATACGTGTGTCACCATGTGTTGATTCATTCAGTCGACATGTGAAGCTGAGCGAATGAAATCTCATCATGCTCTAGGAAACGAAACGTTCCCAGTTTGTCCTCAGAGAGCAGAATAAAAACACGTTTTTCTCTGTCCACTGAATGTCAGACGAGCAGATCAAACTGCAGTCTGATCAATTACGCCGAGAACCTTTGAACCGCTAAATGTCAGCAGAGACTTCACGTCAGAGAGAGTGGTATGGAGGGCATGGAGGGACAATATTAATGCTGCATAGGAGGACTTCTTTTTTGAGCTACATGGAAGGAATTTAAATACATGCAAGGGTACTCCTGATTAGTTTGGCACTGACGCTGAGAGACACTGCAGGACACACACCGGGTGTAAGTGTGCAGCAGTGACACATCTGCTCAGCCTTCTTGCATTCTCCCACATTGACTTCCTTTGGCTAGCTGAGGGACACTGACAGCCCTTCTACAAAAGATGGACACCTTTCTATTGAATGCCACTGGTCCAGAAACAGCGGCAGACCCACACACTTTAATGTGTCGGGTTGTGTCAATAATGCTTGGGTGTGTACAGCAGCATTAATGAGAATGAGCATAAAAATAATGTTTGTATATGAATAGAGCTGCACAGTGGTTAGCATGTTTCCTCACAGCGAGTAGGTTCCTGGTTTGAATCCCCGTCTGACAGGAGCCTCTCTGTGTGGAGTTTGCATGTTCTCCCCGTGCATGTGTGGGTTCTCTCCGGGTACTCCGGCTTCCTCCCACAGTCCAAAGACATGCTCGTTAGGTTACCTGGTGACTCTAAATTGCCTGTACGTGTGAATGTGAGCGTGGCTGGTTGTCTGTCTCTATATGTCAGCCCTGTGATTGATTGGTAACCAGTCCAGGGTGTAACCCCGCCTCCTGCCCAATGACAGCTGGGATTGGCTTGCGATCTCCAAGCGTAAAAGTGGTATAGCTAAGGGATGGATGGATGGATGGATGGATGTATTTTTGTAAAAGCACAGTGCAGGAGAGATCAGCTTTAAACTAAATGTCTGTTGTAACTCGTGTGACTCAACACAATGTGAAGAATGGATATTCACAAGTGTAAACTTCAGCCTAGTCCACGAGTAGGCAGGTATTTTAAAAGCAGAGGTTTTCCTTCTCTGTGTTAAAGAAATAATCCCGTCCACACACGCTCAGTTTGCAAAAACATCTTTGTCGACATGAAAACATAAAAAACACGCTGTTACAGCTGTGATGAGCACGCCAACAATGTCTTTACACGCAAACTTTTTCTGCCCATCCCTCTACAATGACCATTTCAATTCATGGTCCATTTCAAAGAAGTCTGACCAACCTTTGTTTCCGTTGTTTTCTTACTTCAGTGGTTTTTGACTTTTTGTTGGGTTTTTGTACCCGGCTCTGTCAGAGAAAGTTTTCTTTGTATTCAGACTTTGTGACACACACACCTTTGTGACTCCACTTTTCTTTGAGCATTGTTCAAATTCATGTAGCCACTGAAAACTGCACCGCGGAGTGAGACATGAACCATGGATAGAAATTAAACTTTAAACAGTTGATCATCCAAAAAAGGTTGCATACTGTCGGAGCTTGATCTTCTTATGATCATTGACCTCTTTCAGAAATAAACATCATTTCCTCTACACTGGAAGGGTGGAAGTGAAGGCAGTGAAGCTGAGCTGTCAGTGTTGTCAGAGAGAAACCAGAGACATTATCTTGGATGGCGCTTACACTCCAATGGGTCTCTTTGTTATCTGTTGTAGGAGGGAAGTTCACCTCAGCACGGTGATGAGCGTGGAGGTCAGAGCACAGGTACCCACTGTGTTCTGCAACAAGGCCTCTGCGTGTGCTCCCACAATGACCGATTCTGTTGAGGTTTGAAGGGAAAAACATCTCTGCACTCCTCCATCTCCTGTTTGTCTTTATTGTAGGATACGTCAGAGAGTCAGACATCGGATAAAAACACATAAAAATCAACTTTGACTACTTTGACTTGACGTTAGGTGCTCTGCCCTGACATGATGATCACTAACATCTGTAGACACAGAAATATAACCAGAATCTGCAGATCTCCTCAGCTCAAAATGTGTGTTTTAGGATCTTTAAGCTGATTGTTTTGGTTTTCAGCCTTCGTCTTCAGTCTCAACACTTGAATTGTTTCTGTTTTCAGCGGTATCAGCAGAATCTCTCAGACCCAACTTTACTCCCTTTCCCAACACAAACAGCAGGTGAAGTTAGTGAGCAGCCGGGCCAGTGGAGCATTGAGCTACTGGAAACCACACGTACTGGGGGCTTTACACATCCTGTCCCTGCAGCAGGTTTAAGTCATAGAGAGCTTTTCTGTGTGCACATGGATTTTTGTCTTCTCAGGAGATTAATTTCTTCTGCTATCTCAGGAAACAAGATGTTGGAGCAGCCCAGCAGGGAAGGTTTAAGGGCTTACTTTAACAGGTGCTTATTTTAAGCGTTTCACATTAAAAACTTTCAACATCTTCTGCACTTAAAGATTCTATGGTTCCTAACTTGCTTCTTACCTTACAAGCTGAAGTTATTCAGACAATCTCTTTTTCCGTTTCCCTGTAGCTTTAACCTGATTAGTTTTACTATCTGTCTTCATGCTGAGCGCTCTTTTAAAGAAGATGTATCCAAAACAAACCTTTTAAGTCAAACTTATTTGTGTTCTCTACCCCTTGAGTGGAGCGAGTTCACGGAGTGACAAACATGATGAGTCGAGATCGAAGGCTGCAGCTGCTGACAGCTTCCGGAAGGCAGGTCATGCAGTACGCTCTTATAAGACAAACCAACTCTCTCATTCAAGACACGACGATGTGAATGAAAACCTAAACCAGAGACTAATCACAGCTCAGCATGGTACACTGAGTCCCAAACCAGAGACCAATCACAGCGCAGCATGGTACACTTAGTCCCAAACCAGAGACCAATCACAGCGCAGCATGGTACACTTAGTCCCAAACCAGAGACCAATCACAGGGCAGTGTGGTAAACTTAGTCCCAAACCAGGGACCAATCACAGGGCAGCGTGGTACACTTAGTCCCAAACCAGAGACCAATCGCAGCGCAGCGTGGTACACTGTCCCAAACCAGAGACCAATCACAGCGCAGCATGGTACACTTAGTCCCAAACCAGAGACCAATCACAGGGCAGTGTGGTAAACTTAGTCCCAAACCAGGGACCAATCGCAGCGCAGCATGGTACACTTAGTCCCAAACCAGAGACCAATCACAGCGCAGCATGGTACACTTAGTCCCAAACCAGAGACCAATCACAGGGCAGTGTGGTAAACTTAGTCCCAAACCAGGGACCAATCACAGGGCAGCGTGGTACACTTAGTCCCAAACCAGAGACCAATCGCAGCGCAGCATGGTACACTTAGTCCCAAACCAGAGACCAATCACAGGGCAGCGTGGTAAACTTAGTCCCAAACCAGAGACCAATCACAGGGCAGCGTGGTACACTGAGTCCCAAACCAAAGACCAATTACAGCAAGGCGTGGTACACTGAGTTAGAAACCAGAGACCAATCACAGCGAGGCGTGGTACAGTGACAGAGTCCGACATGTTCATTTCTCACTTTAACCGTTTGATGTGTTGTCTCCGAGATATGTTTCTGTTCTTGTGGATATTTATTCACCCTCCCACAGTCAGACTTTGACGTTTGCTTTATTCCTGTTTTCTCGATCATCCTTCTATTAGTGTCTCTCTCTTCTTTTCCTCATTTTCCCTTGATATTTCTTGTGTGAATGTTGCACTTAGAAATAAAAATAGTTGTTTTTAAAGTAGCTCCCCTGATTGGTGAGTGAGAGGCTATTCTTAGCGTCCTGTCTCTATTTCTGTCGTGATAGAAAACATTAAGAGAACTTTAAAAACAAATCTGAGATATATTCCTGCAGTCAGAATTACTTCATTGGTGATGGTGAAATTATTTATGGATCCGAGTTTTCGATCTATAAATCTTTATCTGAGATGGACTGTAAACCAAACAAAGAGCATCTAATAAATCTTAAAGGCCAGCCCTGCTCAGAACAGGCTGTTTCTGTGTCTGTAGCTTTAAATGTAAATGAGCTGTGTCTGACCACGCCCCTCTCTGGAAGGGCTTGGGTGGCTTGGGCTTTCTCGCTCCATGCCCTATTGTTTACGGTGAGAAGGCAGACTCAGAGGGCAGAACAAACACCTAGCTGTGGGAGTGTCACCCACCTGGGGGAGGAGTTACTGCCCTTTGTGATGTCATGAAGGGAAAATCTCCAAACGGCCTGTTTGAGCACACATTTTCTGAAAAGTGGAGCAGGCAAAAGACGGAGAGGATGGATTTTTCTCATCATTGGGGGGTTTGTAGACAGACTAGAGACACATATTAGTGTTAGAGAAACATGGTGAAGTGGATTTTGAATAATACGTGACCTTTAAGAAAGAATTGTTTCCAATTTCTAGTTATTTGCATTTGAGAGACAGTGTTGCTGAAGCCTGGACACAGAGTTCATCTTCTCAATCATCTCTGTCTGTCTCTTTCTCTTTCATGCATTCTTGTCGGCGGTAAGTGAAGCTTCTGAGAGTGTCTATCTTACTCACGACACATGAGAAAGGCAAACAGGTTTGACAGGCAGGACATGATGATTGGAGAAGTTTGATGTGAACATCACACAGTGGGCATGTCATAACAAAAATGAAGGATCACAGAGAAACAGATCATCAGTCAGAGAGACAGAGATGAGGTATTCTACATGCTGAAGCAGTCGACTGTAAAACGCTTTATTCATAATGTGGACCTGTCAAAGTGACAACTTTACTTCAAGTAAACACAATCTATGCAGCAGGTCTGTATCCGTCGTATGTTAGTAAAACAGAATGAAGCATAAGGTAACAAACAGCCAAAAAACACACCATGCTGTTACCACTCAGCCAACTGGTTGATCTTGTCTTGTTGCCTCTTTAATTTGTCTCTCAGAACAGAGCACAAAAAATGGCACAACAAAGCTCAATATGCCGGGTTTCAGGAAGTAAATGGTAAATGGACTTGAGCTTGTATCGTGACTACTGAAAGTGCTTTTACAGGTCACACCTACACATTCACACACTGATGGTAGAGGCTGCTGTGTGACCATCAGAAGTAACGATTCCCATTCATACACGTGCATACGCCAATTCTGGGTTAAGTGTCTTGCCCAAGGGCACATCGGACATGTTGATGCAGGAGCTGGAGATCGAACCCCCAACCTTCCGGTTGAGAGATAACTGACTCAACCAACTGAGCCACAGCCGCCACAGCCAAAAGTACTTTCCGGGAATGTGGGAATATATTTTATATAGAATAAAGAATCTTGGGGTGCTGGTAACCAAGTGGCTAGTGCGCCAGCCTCATGTACGGAGGCTATAGTCCACCAAGCAGGCGGCCCAGGTTCGAATCGTAGGGTGACCATATTTTCAAACCTCCAAATCAGGAAACTTTAATTTGACCTCTAACCCACCTGTATGGATCCACAGATTGGTGACCTGGTCACACACGGTTTAGTTAAAGGTTTCCTGCTGAGCAGCTCTTTTAAGTTGGTCATCATCGGTGTTCGCTTCACTGAAGTAGATCGTAACAGTTCTACTTACTGTCTGTACCCACCGTTTGTGTTTGCTCATTTCAATACGACTTTGAATGTCGGCTTTTCCACCGTGGGCAACTGAAAATGGACACATGCAGTGTGTGCAAAACGCAGCATCTTCATTGGCTGTTAATTTTCACAGGAAGCTGTAACTCTCCTGGAGCTCTTTGGAAAACGCTGACTTCCTGTTCAGCATGACAGCTAGTCTACCTGTCGATATGCAGCAGGTCCTGTTAGCATGATAAGCTAGCCTAACTGTCGTTACGCAGCAGGTCCTGTTAGCATGATAAGCTAGCCTAACTGTCGATACGCAGCAGGTCCTGTTAGCATGATAAGCTAGCCTAACTGCCGTTACGCAGCAGGTCCTGTTAGCATGATAAGCTAGCCTAACTGTCGATATGCAGGAGGTCCTGTTAACATCATAAGCTAGCCTAACTGTCGTTACGCAGCAGATCCTGTTAGCATGATAAGCTAGCCTAACTGTCGATACGCAGCAGGTCCTGTTAGCATCATAAGCTAGCCTAACTGTCGTTACGCAGCAGGTCCTGTTAGCATGATAAACTAGCCTAACTGTCGATATGCAGCAGGTCCTGTTAGCATCATAAGCTAGCCTAACTGTCGTTACGCAGCAGATCCTGTTAGCATGATAAGCTAGCCTAACTGTCGATACGCAGCAGGTCCTGTTAGCATGATAAGCTAGCCTAACTGTCGTTACGCAGCAGGTCCTGTTAGCATGATAAGCTAGCCTAACTGTCGATACGCAGCAGGTCCTGTTAGCATCATAAGCTAGCCTAACTGTCGTTACGCAGCAGATCCTGTTAGCATGATAAGCTAGCCTAACTGTCGTTACGCAGCAGGTCCTGTTAGCATGATAAGCTAGCCTAACTGTCGTTACGCAGCAGGTCAGATAGCGTGATTAGCTAGGCTAGCTAAGCAACAGCTGCAACCCTGAAATTGATTGACACATGTACAGACCAATCAATGTTGAACTTTGACTCGTCTTGCATTAGTGATGTTTTTCTATTGGTTAAAACAGCAGCAGCCTTGGCCAGGACATTGATTCACATATTTACAGACAAACAGTGTAATTATCATGGTGAACTGTTATTAGTTTTTTATGGATATTTGTGGGGACTTGGGACAGAGCTTGGAAACGGGGCGGTCACATCGGGGCGCGTGGTCACCTTATTCTCCACTCTCTCTCTCTCTCTCCCTGGTTTCTGACTCTATCCAGTCTGTCCTTTCTCACCTTTAAAAAAAGGAAAGAATGTTGAACCTTTCAAACACCCTGTTAGGTTTCTCTTTGCTGTTTTCACATAATGTAAGCAATCAAATAACTTATAATCACATGAATCATAATTTTCTGATGGTGCAGTGTCTCAGCATGTGAGAAGCATGGACGTAAAACTGCAGCTAAACTCTACAGCATATTGAGCTTAGCACTAAAACTTTGAGGATTTGGATCCAAACACATCAATCCTTTAAATCATTAATGTTGGAATAAACAGGAAGTCCTGAGGGGAGCAGCAGATTCCATCTTTACATCCCGACAACTCACTGAGAATCTGTCTGCTGCTTCCTTTCTTCTTCTTCTTCTTTACTTCTGATGATACATAACTCTGTTTTATTACATCCACTACCTCGAGCTTTAGGCTCTACAATCTTACTCTCCGCCTCAAATCACCAGATTTAGAGGCTCTGCTGACAGATATTTCAGCTTACTGTGTTTGTATATCTACAATAAGACGTCCATTATCGTCAGCCACAGCCTGTCTGACCCATCCTGTCCTCCTCTGTGACTTCACTGCTCAGACCTGTGGACACACTGGTGAGGCGGGTTAGTGCTCCATGGTATTAATAGCTTCAACCTCATGAATCTTTCAAGCTCAATCATGAGAGAGGAGCGGGACTCAGGGGATGAATTAATACAGAAGACCGGCGGGGGCGTTTCTTCATATAGGCTGGAACACAGTAGTTTTATATAAGACAAGTCCAAACCAGTGTGTGAGTGTGTGGGAGGCCGGCTGTGAGACGGTGAGGCAGAGAGAAAGGACGAGAACGAGTGAATATATTATGAATATATTTTGTGCACACTCCTGTGAACATATTTGGCCACTCCAGTCTGAAGGTGAGCGAGCGTGAGAGCTTGAATAAGATTAATTTGATGCATGAGTACAATGACATTTCTGAATGAATAATTGTATCGGCCTTTGACAGGAAAATATCGCAGAGAGAGAGAGAGAACGGGGGATGGGGGCCAGAGAGAGAAGATGAGGGAGGTCAGGGTTTGCAGCGGGGAGAGAAAATGAAGTCTAGAAATGCAGGTTGTCGTTATTTTTTACTCCATCTCTGCACTGTGGAGATATTTCACTCCATCACTGTACTGCAGTTCTGGCCAAAGATCAACGTGCTGGAGGGTGAGTAGGGGCGGGAGATGGACTGGACAGGAGAGAGGAGAGGAGGATGGATTGAGGTGAGAGCAGGGCGAGTCAAATGATGGAGAAAGCATAAATGGAGGAATGTTTAAAAATAAGGAAATAAATAGGGAAGTGAAAAAGAAGAAGTGCAGAGCAGACATGGTGAACACGGGAGAGAGGAAGCAAAAGAGAAAATTCAGAACCAATCATCATGAATGGAAATGAGACCAGACAGTGTGAGGGACATTTTAAAAAGCATCAGGTGTGTTTCCTGTGGGTGCACGCTGAACAACCTGAGGTGATAGCTGCATGCAAAGATGGAGGAAGTTGCTGTTTAATTTATTTTGTGAATATTGAAGTGGGAGTTCTTAAAATGATTTGCGTCTGTGTCTCAGTGTTACTGAAAGTTAGGGGATGATACCATGGTAGGGCTGTAAAATTAGCAAATTCAGCAAGTAACCAATGAAACCAAAGGAGGACAAACTTCACATAGAGCCAGTAAAAGAGCGATGTGCGATCAGAGCATCGACTGTAACTTAACTGAACAATCCAGACTTCAACAATCGGTCCTGATGATGATGGGAGACTATAAATGATAGCTTGGATTGTTTGAATAGAGCACAGCATCAACAATGTCCGGCGGTCTGAATTGACATCATTTTTAACTCGAGTTAGAAATACAGAGAAAGAGAAGGATGCTTAAAGAAATGCACATTCTGAGATGTCAACAGCTTCTTCTTCTACCCTCATTAATAATAACTACAGACCCACAGAAGAAACACAGGCCATCAATAATGCAGAGCACAAAAACGCTTCTGCACAAATAGTTGCAGCCAAGTCCTGCAGTCAGCCTCTGAGGTGTGCTTCAGCTCTGGAGCCTCTAAAAGCATTGCAGGGTTGTTGGTTTATACGCCTCTTTTGGGGGGCTGTGTGGATGAGCTTGTAAACCATGAATAACAAGGTGATGGGTATTAGAGCCGCAGTACACAGAACTGAATGCACATTTTTCTTCCTGTTTAATTCCTCTATCAGAGCGCCGTGCTCAGCTCCTTCAACTGGGGTCAAGCATTTGCTGCTATAGGCAATTAACCTCTTCGCTTTGGTCATAATTAATATAAAGCCGTTCAGCAACACAATCAGCACCAAAACAACACTTGGAGAGGTCATTAAAAACTCCTCAGAGAATAACGCCGGAGGTTAGACACACGAGCAGAGAAACAACGAGGAAATTCATATTCCATAGCTTTCCTCCCAAATGATGACGATGAAACGTCACAATTTTCTCTCGGTTTTTCTCTCAATTCTTTTTAGATTCATCACATTCAAAAACAAACACACGACAAATCGGTTGAGGTACCACGTGTGCATGTCCGTGTGGGTGTCCGTGTGTGTTTGTGTGTCTGTGCGTGTGTGTGTGTGTGTGCATGCATGTGCATTCATGTGCATGCATTTCTGTAAGTGCATGCGTGTGTGTGTGTGTGTGTGTGTGTGTGTGTGTGTGTGTGTTTCTTACATTTATCACAAATTATTGATCCAACCCCAGACTGTTGATTGATCTCCGAAGGCGCTCATGCACATGCATATCTTAATGTTGCATTAGATGTTCTTTTGTGTGTAAACAATACATGTTATTGATAATAAGACCCAAGACAATATGTCTGTCATGACCCCTGACCCCTAATCTACCACCTCGTTCCATGAGGAATGACCTTTGAACCCTCAGACTGGTTGGTTTACATCAAACGTGTTCATATGGAACACAAAGAGAATACAGCTCAATGACATGAAACATCTTTACAGGTTTTTTCTTGTTCATGGAAAATAAAAACCAATGATGAATCTGTTTTATAGATAATCTTCAGTGACCTTCAGTCAGATGAACACTTTCACCTTTACTGATGTCAGTCTGGGACACCTGTTGTGAGATGTGTAGCTCAAAAACCTCCTTAATTATCTGATACTGGCGTCAGTAAAATCCCTCATCTCAGCCTCTGCCTGAAAGGCTTCATTTCAGCTGCTGTCTCTTTAAGGCCCCCCCTTCCCCACGTGCCAACTCTCCTCTGATTGGCCAGCTCAGTTTGAAGTCGCAGGAACATTTGAGTGAGCTTCCGGGCGGGGTTGTCCTACAACTTTGCTCCATGCTTTGCTCTGATTAGTCGGCAGAACATGACGTCAGGTTATGGCAAAGTTCTCGTAACGTGTGTATCAAACTTTGCAGAGGCTTAGTACGGACATCCAACATCATAACATTTTATGTATGTATCTAAATCTGGATCAGCAGAATAGATCTCCTGGCTTGAAATAAAGCAAATGGAGCTTCGTGCAAAAGACGAGCTTTAAAGCCAGAAATATCAGACTAGAAGACTCGAGTAAGACTGCAAACACAGTGGAGCGCTGAATGTTAACCTATATTTTGTTTTAGATCCACATTCTTTGAGCAGGACCCAGAACCAATCCAAAAACTACTGTGGTGTGTCAAAGCTCAGGTGAGCTTCAGGTTCATGTTGCTGGAAGTGTCTTAAAAAAAGAAAATCATGCACTAATGCTTCCTCCTGCGTACAGCTATAGTATATGTGGTAAATGTTGTCACACTGTGACACAGCATCTGTCTACAGCTGGGACCTCTGAGCTCTCCCTGACCCGGTAGAGACTCACCGATCTCACAGCTCTCTCCAGAGAAGCCCTGAGCGCAGTAGCAGCTATATCCGTCCCCTTCCTGCAGGCAGCTCCCTCCATGGAGACACGGGTTGGTCTGGCAGGGGTTATTCTCCACTGTAGAGAAAGAAACACAAGGGTTAACTTTCATGTAAATGTGTATATATTTATAAAAAGACAGAGCAGTACATAAGTGCCTTGAATGTTCACATCTATGACGGGCAGTGAGAAGCATTATGCTCCTGAGCCCATCCTCCGCTCTCTGTCAGAGGTAAAGACTGGAGCTGGCAGATTGTAGCTGGTCCACGTCTGTCTGACTTTGTACAAGGTGACTGGTTGTCTGTTGCCCCTCTGACTGATTCTCACCAGGCAGAGGACATAGTTTAGTTGAGCCCCCCTGCTGTTCTCCGGCCTCTCAGTCCAAGTCCTCCTGATCAGCCGAGGTCCTTAGTAATATTCTTTTGCTGAAGAGGTAATAAACACATTTAACGTTGCTGCGCTATAACTCCATGCTTCTTTGGCAGCATAATGTCTGAGATAGAGGAGATGAAGTCATAATTATTGCTCTTTTATTTCAGGATGGGAAAGAGGAAGGAGGAGAATCTGACAAGGAAGGTTGTTGTGCAGAGCAGACATAAGGACTTTATATTCTGTGTGCAGAAAAAGGACTGTGGGGAACTGACTAGATTAACTGGCTTTTTATTATCCAATCCTGATAGGATTGCTGGCCCTGACACAATCTGTCAGACCATCTAATACACTGCATCTTCTCCATAATAACAGCCTGACTCACTTCATGATGTATGAGCAGGAGACGCTGTGCAGAACACAGAGTGCAGTTCACCTCACAGTCTGGGGACACTCTCTGTGATCTGCGTGTGATTGTTTGTGTGTGTGTTCCTGGATGTTTGTCTGACTCCGTGCAGGCTGGTGATATATACAGTAACATCAGTGTGTGTTCAATTTCCTGTGAAACAGGGACATGGAGCACTGCAGCGGAGAGGCTGCTGGTGATACAGCGGGCAGGAGAGATGATGGGAAGGCTGACTTTGATCCACTGAAAGAAGGAAACCATCAGAGGATCGTTTCTAATATCCACAGGAGAAAAAACAGCACTATACATGATGTAAAACATTGCATGAAGGGAAATGATGTTTTGATGGAGATGGTGAGAAAGGCTGGTTACATGCACATCACGTCGTTGCAGAACCTTGTGTTGGCTTTTACCCGTGGACGTGGAGTTGGTCTGCTTCCTGTTGGACAGGCAGGTGAAAAACACCGGCGGTTAGCTTGTGCTAGCTTGCTAAATTAGCAGCTTTACCATTAAAACAAATGTTATGTTTGCTAACCCTGCAGTGGGCGTGCGCTTCTGGTGGGCATGGTGCATTATAAGAAAAGGCCGATTTCCTCAGACCTGTCAGCGCCCTGGTTCTGTGAATGTTGTTGTGAAGAGCAGCTGATTAGAGGATTACAACTGGTAACCAGTCGGAACTGAAATACAGACGATTACAGAGGTAATCTGAACGTTATCACAGTATTGCTACTAAAAGATGTTTGTCCATATTGGTCCATTTTCCTCACAAAGGTTCATTGACGTAGTTGGAGACAGGGTCTACTTAAGTTACCTTGCAGATAATAACCTGTGTCTGTGGAGATACACACTGAGAGCTGAGCTGTAGCAGAGCAGGACATTGATCCAATCTGCAGACAATTAGTAAAGACTCATTACACACAAATGAGACTGTGCTCTTCGCCATCTGTCCACACACAACTGACTGCAGTGTTAGTGCTGACTCCGTATGTACAGTGTGCAGACATGAAGCCTCAGTTAAGGAGATGCTGCAGCAATAAACATTACATTGATTGAAGCATTCAGGTCAGCGCAGGGATTTCTCTGGATGAATTTTAGCTGTTTTCAGATGGAGGGTGACAAAAAAGTGCAAAAACATGAAACTAAAAAGGATAAATATACAATGTGCAAACAGGTAAACAGATAAATCATGATGGAGAGAAAAAGGAGTCTGCTCCATGTAAGAGAGAGAATACAAAATTAAAATGGAGTAAACAGAGACACAGGAATAAGCCGAGGGACAGACAGAAAAATAGAGACCTATTATAAATGACATGGGTGCAATGAACTACACATAAAACAGATCATGTTGACAACATTGGTCTCGTTCTGAAGTCCGGTCTCCAAAGTATTTTTACTCGGTCTTGTCTCGATCTCAGACGGACTCCAGATTTTAAATCAAGACCAGTCAGGACCACCACTGATTGGCTATTTTTCCACATTATTACTGTGATTTGAAGAAAAGCACCAAACTTCCTGATGTTACGGTCAAGTGAGTGACACGCCCCCTGCACACAATATGATGATTTCGCTGTGATGTTAATGGTCTTGTCTCGTTCTTGGAGCACTCTAGTCTCGGGATGTCTACAACACTTGACTCCTCTTCCCAGACATTCAGCGGATAATGGAGCATCTCTTTAATCCTGTGCAGAATGACATGGGGGGATCAACACATTTATTTTTTCTATTTGTATCAAATGTGTTTCCCCTCTAAATTAATGTAGTTTTTGCAACAAAAAACTTTAATCTGCTCAATTTATCCACGCACGCGCACAGACATAAACACCAGCACTACACCTCCCATTCTGAAAAGTTTCACTCGTTATTCCGTTATTTAGAGGAGTCCAGCATCAGCAGCAAGCAGCTGTACATTAACAGATTTAAAACGAAGCATGAGAAGCTTCAGTTTTGATGCATTTACAAGAGTGTACGGACAGTGGACCTTATCGCTCCCTCTCTCTCTCTCTCTGTTTCTCTCTCTGAAGCTGATGATTCTGCTCTCTTGGTTTGCTGTCTTATCTCTCCGCAGGAGTGGAGAGGGAATTTTGTTTAAAAAGGGAGTTTTGCTATGTTGAACACAGAGCCTTATAATAGAGGCTCTGGTTGCACGGAGCGTGCGCCTGCACTCTCTCCCCGCTCTCTCTCTCTCTCGCACACGCAGCAATTTTATGAATAAATGAAAAAGTAAATAAAAAAAGGTTGGAAATATACTTGGGCCCAGCTATCATCTATGTGTGGGAAACACTGGGTGTTGCAGCGATGGAAGCGGGCAAGAGAACTGGTTCAGATAGAAGTGATTGTACCCGACCTAAAAAGCCTCTGCATGTTTCTAATAAGCTCCACGAGCAGAAACGTGCTCAAACTAGGATCAATATTGGAGATGCTTTTGAAAAATGGAGAGAGGTTAGAACGCAGAAAGGTTTACAGACCGATGCAGAGCTGGATAAACACTGAAGCTTCAGTGTCCACCAGAGTATCTGCGGGTGGTAGAATATTTAGCAAGAGGAAGAGGATTGAGAAAAGGTAAATGTCTCACATCCTGTGTAGTCTGAGGAGGATTTAAACAAATTCAACATAATGGGAACATGCTGAAAAGATTGTGCTGACAGACACACCGAACTCTGCATTTATAAGAGACAAACACATTCATACAGCAACACTGCACACACACACACACACACACACACACACACACACACACACTCTACATTCACTGTATAAACTCCTGCTTATCGCCCGGTGTGTTGCTGTGCTCGGACTCACTGAAGCTTGTAATAGCTTTGCTGAGAGAGATCACGCCGCAGCCTGTTCAAGTGTTCTCCGTCTATGAGCGTGATAAGCCATCACCTGCACCCAGCAAGAGCTCCCTGTTCAAATGTGATGCTACAGTACTTCTCTAAAAGGAGCCGAGGCTCACATAGCAGGTAGAGACATATGGACGGCTCAGCTAAAGTACAAGGCTTAAATACAGTCGATGACATCATCACTGCGGTCGCTCCATGAGTCTGTAGTGTGAAACTTCCATGATGTCTCACTTGTAACACGATTGACCACAAGAAAGGATTCAGACGCCATCCTGCATACTTTGTATTGATGGCCGTGCACACGGACATCGCAGCTCAAGGATCTTCAGTAGCGATAGTGGCTCACTCTGTAGCTGCTTTGGTTGAGGTGCATGTTCATAGGATCCTGTTTGTGCATGTGTGTGTATTTCAGCTGGGTGTAAGAAGCATGTCTCAATAACGGAGTCAAAGTAATTTCCATTCGTGGGATTAATAAAGTATATCTTCTTCTTCTTCTTCGTATGTTACTTGTATTCTCACTGTGGATGCATCAAAGTTGTCTACATTGAGGTGAAAGCGTCTCTTCATCTTGTTCTACATATAAAGACAATAAAGGCTTTCTATCCCATTCTGTTGCTATGATGGTCACATCTTCGAGGGAAGGACTGCAGGTGATGCAGGTGTAAAGGTGTGATGACTGTACGTCTGAGCAGCCTCTGACAAACAAGGATTGATGAGCTCTGCAGGGGAGGGAGTGGCTACTTCTGTCTGTGTGACCACATGTAGAGCTGTGTGCTTGTAGAAGAAGAATAACCTCTTATGATAAAATGAGGATCGATGGGCACGGCCGTGCTACTCATCCTGGGTGAACTAGCAGGAACAGGTAGCTTTCAAGTTCAGAGTAATGCAGCGCACACTAGGAGCGTTCAGATTGACTTAAAAATTAATGCATATAAAACATGTGAGCGAACAACACGTTTCACACTGTGGCTTCCACAGGTTCACCCTCAGAGCAAATTCTCACGGACATTTATAGCAGAGTTTTCCATTTTCAGCTTCACCTCTTTAGGTTAAAGCGTGTTCCTCCTTCCTGCACAAGAAAACACACACACACACACACACACACACACACACACACACACGCACACACACGCCATGAACAAGCATGACTCTTGCAATTAGCCACACAACCAGGAGCCTGAGACAGCAGAAAGCCGCCGATGAGGCCTCTTTGTAAACACCTCGTGAGCCGAGCGTCACACTGAGTCAGCCCAGAGAGGAACAGCGAGGCGAAACATGCCAGAGATTGAATCCAACCTGAGTCAGCAGGTGTGCACAGACTGACTGATGGAGTAACTGCAGGTCTGTTGTCATAATAATGGCACTTTAACCTAAATAAACTATACTGCCGGGTTGTCAGAGTGGTGGAAAAAGTGCAGATTTGGAATCCTCTCTTTCAAATGATCCTGCAACAAGAAAACCCTTTTTGTGCAGCACATATTGAGCTGCACAGAAACAGGTAGCTTGAACACAAATTCTCTGCAGTTTTTTGGTCGATGTATCGCCACAAAGAAGACCTGAACTCGACTTGTTCTGACAGCAGAGCAATAAGTACTGTTAACCCACCTAACACCCCCTGAAACTGTCCGTTCTGCCTTCATTATCAGTGGGAGTGAAGTCAGGCAGGCAATATGGCCGCTCCAAAACCCCAGCTGGGTGCACTCATCCTCTGCAGCAGAAAAAAGCTGAAGCCTAAATCGTACGTCTCACTGTAAACCTTAATGGCAGGTGGCTCCATTTATGACAGGCATGTGTGTCTGACTGTGAACGAGTAATAAACATGTGAGAGTAAGTGGTGGCAAACAGAGATGATGTTGTTTGTTGCTTAATGAAAGTCTACACACCCTCAGGGGCTCGAACTGACAATTTCCACATAATCTGTGCGCGCTGCGATCTGTCAGAGCCATGGTTTTGTTCTGTTGGACGGCGCCCGTCCTGCCCCACTTGGTCTGTTTCCGGGGCGTGAGCGCAGCTATGAGCAGCTGTACGCACATCACAGGAGAACAAGATCACGGGAGAACTACAAGGGAAAGACATGCAAGCAACATGTTTCTTTGTCTTTCTGAGAATGATTTGTGGTTCATTCGGTGTCTGTTTTGACGTCATGTTGATAAATGATGGAATATACGATCAGGAGTCAGTATGTTGTGTTTCATTTTGAAATTGACCAGACGCTCTGTGCGTTTCCGCGTTTGACTTATCCGAGTCGTTCTATTTGGTCCAGCTTGATGCGTGCTTGCGTGAGACGGCCCTCGCTGTGGAAACAGAAGCATTGACTAGAGTGGTAGCGAACGGTGGCCTAGATCGCGGCGCTGGAGTATGTAGAAATTGGCTCTAAGGCTGCACCCAACAATACAAACTCAGATTGAGATTCATCAGGGAGGAAATAACAGAACAAACCTGCTCAGTGAATCTCTGACTGTGGGTTTTATGGGGTGACATGAGGCCCAGCAGAGTTTACAGATACGGCTCATTTAAAAAGACTACAATAAAATCAGGGGAGATGATGACGTGCGAATGCTCCAACAAGCACTTGATGGGTTCTGTGTGCTCCTCTGTTTTACTTTGTAGTTTTATGGAGGACTTAACGTTCACCATCTCTCTGTTATGGGCTCGTTATTGGGATGGCTTCCTCTCCATGAATGCAAAGAGAAAAAGAACTATGTCTGTTGCAGCAGTGATTTATGTTTTTGTAAGCAGAAGGCGGGGTCGTAACGAAACAAACCCATGATGAAAAAGAATATGTTACGCCCAGAGACACTGAAAAAACTCTGAAGCATCCTTTGTTACGGTGAGACTGAAGTTAGCTTTGCAGGCTGTCTGATCTTTAGAGAGCTGTGAGATGAGAAAGTGTTCATAAAAACAACAACAAAAAGAAACTTGTTTTCTTTCTGCTGCAGAGCTGTTCCCAGAATCAGTCTAGAGATTCAGTCATTCATCTGCCTTAATGGGACCCCCTGGTCATTCAGTCCTACCGCTCCCTGTGATGGAGCTCCTACAGGCTGAATTATCATCAGGTCTTGTGTTGGCAGCAAAGATAATGGAGCATCTTTGTGAATCCATAAACACACCTGTTAGAGATGTGCAGCCTAACTGCAGAATATCCAAACAGAATCTCTGATGGTGAAAATAAAACAGAGTTGTTTGTTTTATGAACTTTTACGAATATAAATCATTCCAGCGAACAGTCTGAAGACAGATCTCCTGAGATTTCTGCCGGCTTCAAGACAATCCTTCAGTAAATTCTTTCAGTACATCCATCCGTTATCTATACGGCTTTTTCAGTTCAGGGTCGCGGGGGGCTGAAGCTGATCCCAGCTGTCATTGGACGAGAGGCGGGGTTACACCCTGTACTGTTCGCCAGCCAATCACAGCGCTGACATTACAAGACAGACAACCAGCCAGTCTCACATCCACTCCTACGGGCATTTAGAGTCACCAGGTAACCTAACGACAAGTCTTTGGACTGTGGGAGGAAGCCGGAGTACCCGGAGAGAACCCATGCATGCACGGGGAGAACATGCAAACTCCACACAGAGAGGCTCCTGTCAGACGGGGACTCAAACCAGGAACCTCCTCGCTGTGAGGCAACAGCGCTAACCACCACACCACCGTGCAGCGCTTTGGTATACATGTAGTTCTTATGTAGTTCTTTTCTAGTCTTCTGACTACTTAAAGCACTTTAACCCCGCAGGTCACACCTACACATTCACATCACTGATGGTAGAGGCTGCTGAGTAAAGAGTCCATCAGTATTAACTCATCCATTCATACACATTTATACACTGATGGTAGAGGCTGCTGAGTAAAGAGACCATCAGTATTAACTCATCCATTCATACACATTCACTCACTGATGGTAGAGGCTGCTGAGTAAAGAGTCCGTCAGTATTAACTCATCCATTCATACACATTCACACACTGATGGTAGAGGCTGCTGAGTAAAGAGTCCATCAGTATTAACTCATCCATTCATACACATTCACACACTGATGGTAGAGGCTGCTGAGTAAAGAGTCCATCAGTATTAACTCATCCATTCATACACATTCACTCACTGATGGTAGAGACTGCTGAGTAAAGAGTCCATCAGTATTAACTCATCCATTCATACACATTCACACACTGATGGTAGAGGCTGCTGAGTAAAGAGACCATCAGTATTAACTCATCCGTTCATACACATTCACACACTGATGGTAGAGACTGCTGAGTAAAGAGTCCATCAGTATTAACTCATCCGTTCATACACATTCACTCACTGATGGTAGAGGCTGCTGAGTATAGAGTCCATCAGTATTAACTCATCCGTTCATACACATTCACTCACTGATGGTAGAGGCTGCTGAGTAAAGAGTCCATCAGTATTAACTCATCCATTCATACACATTCACTCACTGATGGTAGAGGCTGCTGAGTAAAGAGACCATCAGTATTAACTCATCCATTCATACACATTCACTCACTGATGGTAGAGGCTGCTGAGTAAAGAGTCCATCAGTATTAACTCATCCATTCATACACATTCACACACTGATGGTAGAGGCTGCTGAGTAAAGAGTCCATCAGTATTAACTCATCCATTCATACACATTCACACACTGATGGTAGAGGCTGCTGAGTAAAGAGACCATCAGTATGAACTCATCCATTCATACACATTCACACACTGATGGTAGAGGCTGCTGAGTAAAGAGTCCATCAGTGTTAACTCATCCATTCATACACATTCACACACTGATGGTAGAGGCTGCTGTGTGAAGAGTCCATCAGTATTAACTCATCCATTCATACACATTCACTCACTGATGGTAGAGACTGCTGAGTAAAGAGTCCATCAGTATTAACTCATCCATTCATACACATTCACACACTGATGGTAGAGGCTGCTGTGTGAAGAGTCCATCAGTATTAACTCATCCATTCATACACATTCACACACTGATGGTAGAGGCTGCTGAGTAAAGAGTCCATCAGTATTAACTCATCCATTCATACACATTCACTCACTGATGGTAGAGGCTGCTGAGTAAAGAGTCCATCAGTATTAACTCATCCATTCATACACATTCACACACTGATGGTAGAGGCTGCTGTGTGAAGAGTCCATCAGTATTAACTCATCCATTCATACATATTTATACGACGTCGACGAAGCAGTGGGAGCAACTTGAGGTTATGTGTCTTGCCTTAGGACACTTCGGACATGTGGCTGCAGGAGCTGGGGATCGAACCCCCGACTTTCCGGTTGAGAGACGACAGACTCTACCACTGAACCAGAGCCGCACCAGAATGAAGGGAGGTTGTAGGCTGTGGACAACACATCTTTTTTTTTTTAAACGAGTCCAAAGATTGGACATTGCGGATGTCTGAGGGTGGGGGCTGTGACGCTGAAGGCCCTGTCTCCATAGGTGCAGAGTCTGGTGGTGTGTGGCAAAGAGTGCTTAATCTCATTTTCAACCCTTCAGTAACTTTGTTATCGCTCTGGTTTAAAGGACACAAAGACTCTCTGCTCTGTTAGCACAGAGGGGGTTGTACAAAACACTCAAGGGAGCGGGCGGTTTTAATTTTGCTGCAGGCGAGAGCAGGCGGATGGAAAGCTATTGCTTACAATGACTGAAGCCTGGTGGTTGGTGCGTGCGCCCCATGTACAGAGGCTGTAGTCCTCCAAGCGGGCGCCTTGGGTTCAAATCCAACCTGTGGTTCCTTTCCTGCGTGTCTTTCTCCACACTCCCTGGTTTCTGACTCTTTCCACTATCCTGTCTCTAAAAATAAATCTTTAAAAAAGATGTCTATAGAAAAGAAGATTAATGTTTTGTGTTTCTGTTTTATTATTTTACAACACAAACACAGAGCAAGACATTTGGACCGGACAAAGTTCTCATTTAAGGTGGAGAAAGTAACTGCAGTGATGGAAAAGAACTAGACTTTGTTTGCAGCAACGAATGTGAAAAAGTTTTGATACACAACAGGTACAAATCCGGCATGTCTGAGAGGAGACGACACACCTAATCCGTTCTCCCTGATCACAGTAAGCTCTCCTTGAAGCACTTCTCTCTGCCTGCACACTTTATACAAGACACTGCAGAGAAATGTGTCACACTTTGCTGTAGAGACATTCGCTGAGACATCAGGGTTAGAACGGTCGTGCTATTTGTCAATTCAAATCACAAGTACTGTGCATATGTTTGAATATAAAGTGTCCCTCAGCTCCACTGCAGCCACACAGTGTGTGATGCTTTGTAAAGGCTGAGGGCTTAATTCGAAAAGGCTTCTGTGCTCGCTAAATTTGTGCAAATAAGTCAAGAACACAAAATCTAATTCATAAAAGTGCAAAAGGTTAAATGCATTCAAGACCCCTTTCTCCAACCAACTCGGAGGTCGTGAGTGCTTCCAGTGCCGTCTGTAGACACAGGCCCTGACTCTTTTAAGAGGCAGTAATGAGGATCCTGCTGAGGTTGAGGAGCGTGCAGGGGACACGTTAGACGGCAATTTACTGTCTCGTGTTATATACTTAATTCAAGAGGTTATCAAGACACGATGCCGGAGAGAGTCATAACAATGACGAGAGGAGTGATGACAAAGGAATAGTGAGGCAGACGGGAGGAGAGGAAGGAAAATGAATGGAGATCAAAATGCATCACGTGCGTTCTCCAGACGGATGATCCAAGGTCTGAAACAGCCAGCAGACAAACTGACATCTATCTACAGACACTGACAATACGCCTCCCCAGCTGTGCCTGTCTCCATCTATCTCCTCCTTGACACCCAAACACACACACGCACGCACGCACGCACACACACACACAGACACACACTGCATCAACGTCATCCTACTGGCTCTCTACTCGTCCAATCTAACACTCTAATGTGTTTGAGGACTTCCTGCCATGTTATTGATGCTGCCAGAGGTCTGATCCATGTTGACCCCGGGACAAGGCTGCTGTCAAGAGGACTCTAACTCAGAGACCTCCTGTCCTCTGTCTGTAGAGAGGACTCTAACTCAGAGACCTCCTGTCCTCTGTCTGTAGAGAGGACTCTAACTCAGAGAACTCCTGTCCTCTGTCTGTAGAGAGGACTCTAACTCAGAGAACTCCTGTCCTCTGTCTGTAGAGAGGACTCTAACTCAGAGACCTCCTGTCCTCTGTCTGTAGAGAGGACTCTAACTCAGAGACCTCCTGTCCTCTGTCTGTAGAGAGGACTCTAACTCAGAGACCTCCTGTCCTCTGTCTGTAGAGAGGACTCTAACTCAGAGAACTCCTGTCCTCTGTCTGTAGAGAGGACTCTAACTCAGAGAACTCCTGTCCTCTGTCTGTAGAGAGGACTCTAACTCAGAGAACTCCTGTCCTCTGTCTGTAGAGAGGACTCTAACTCAGAGAACTCCTGTCCTCTGTCTGTAGAGAGGACTCTAACTCAGAGACCTCCTGTTCTCTGTCTGTAGAGAGGACTCTAACTCAGAGAACTCCTGTCCTCTGTCTGTAGAGAGGACTCTAACTCAGAGAACTCCTGTCCTCTGTCTGTAGAGAGGACTCTAACTCAGAGACCTCCTGTCCTCTGTCTGTAGAGAGGACTCTAACTCAGAGACCTCCTGTCCTCTGTCTGTAGAGAGGACTCTAACTCAGAGAACTCCTGTCCTCTGTCTGTAGAGAGGACTCTAACTCAGAGAACTCCTGTCCTCTGTCTGTAGAGAGGACTCTAACTCAGAGAACTCCTGTCCTCTGTCTGTAGAGAGGACTCTAACTCAGAGACCTCCTGTCCTCTGTCTGTAGAGAGGACTCTAACTCAGAGAACTCCTGTCCTCTGTCTGTAGAGAGGACTCTAACTCAGAGACCTCCTGTCCTCTGTCTGTAGAGAGGACTCTAACTCAGAGAACTCCTGTCCTCTGTCTGTAGAGAGGACTCTAACTCAGAGAACTCCTGTCCTCTGTCTGTAGAGAGGACTCTAACTCAGACACCTCCTGTTCTCTGCTTGTGAGAGTATCAGACTGGAAATGGTCATTTAGAAGCTGGACTAAGAGAAAACGTCACTTTATACACCTGCCTCGTTTTGTAGCCTTGAACAGCTGGACGCCAGAGCTCTGATACTTTCACTAAACTTCTTTCTTGTTGAGATTGTCTGGACTGAAAAACGTATTTTGTTTCTTTTTTGTGATTCAAAGTTTTGGAAATCTGGTGTTTAGGATTAAACAATATGGAAATAAAGATATGGGTAATGAAATGTTTCTGCTTTCTCACAGTGAAGGATTAAGACATATCCTGTGTGTGTGTGTGTGTGTGTGTGTGTGTGTGTGTGTGTGTGTGTGTGTGTGTGTTTGTGTGTGTATGTGTGCGTGTGTGTATGTGTGACATGTGGGATGGATTATGAAGGTTTACTCCTGAGTAATCTTGGCATGCTGCTGCATCTTCACATATTTGTAGTTGTCGTGTGTGTGCGAGTGTGTGTGTGTGTGTGTGTGTGTGTGTGTGTGTGTGTGTGTGTGTGTGTGTGTGTGTGTGTGTGTGTGTGAGTGTGTATGTGTGTGTGTGTGTGTGTGTGTGTGATTCCTCCCATCTGTGTGTGTTTAGCTGGAGGCCAGAGCGACGGGGGATTTGAAGGCGGATGTAGAATTATATAGCAGCGTCTTATCACTGATAAATGTCCAAACAGAACACAGAGAGGCTGAGGCTGCTCTGATAACGGAGACTGAAATAAGGGGAAGAAATAAAGAAAGAGACAGAGAGGAGGAGAGGAAGTAAGGTGAAGAGATGATGAAGAACAATGTGCTCTCTGGAGGCGGTCCGACTCTGATCATTGATTAAAGAGGTTTATGTTCTCCCACCTACAGCATGGTAGAGGACACTCTCACCCCTCTCTCACTCTCCCTCTACTCATCAACTCTTCCTCCAAAGATCTGTCCCTCCTCCTGCTCTGTCCCTCCGCTCTGTCTCGTTCTCTCTGCTGTAACGGGCAGACGATCATTGCTGTCCTTTTCTCTGAACTATAACTGATGACTATGAAAGGTCACTCAGAGGGACGGAGTCGTGATGCTGCTAATCACTCAACAAGAGCAGGGCCACTCAGTCCATTTAAATGTCAACACATCAGAAATACTGAAGGGAAACAAAGAGTGTTTGTGCAGGAGGAAACAACAAACCTTTAGAAATAAACAGCAGGATGATGCTCAATGTGTGAAAAGCTGCTGAATCCCGACCAGCTCTAATTCTCTGTGATGACTCATTAAAAATAGAAAAATAAATGGCCGACACACTGAGTTAAATGGACACATGAATAATGTCAGCACTCTGACGCCTAGAGTTAAAAATGGGTACTGCAGTCCAAATGCTAAATATTGTAAAGAGCTGTCTCCCCCCGCCCCCTCCTCTCTAGAGTGGATGCTCACGCAGGTCACCATGTGGTGGACACTGAAGCTTCAGTGTTTATCCAGCTCTGCATCGGTCTGTAAACCTTTCTGCGTTCTAACCTCTCTCCATTTTTCAAAAGCATCTCCAATATTGATCCTAGTTTGAGCACGTTTCTGCTCGTGGAGCTTATTAGAAACATGCAGAGGCTTTTTAGGTCGGGTACAATCACTTCTATCTGAACCAGTTCTCTTGCCCGCTTCCATCGCTGCAACACCTGTTGGTTTGACCTGATAACTGCTCTCATATCTGGCAAACCGAGGGGCGTCCAAAACGGCCGTGTGGGGGTGCCTTAAAACCGCCTACCTTCTCTGGTCCAAACAAATCCAGACCATTCAGGACCAGAATCTAAAGTTAGAAGGAGGACATACTGGCTGCTGCATTGTTGTCAGAGAAGCCAGCACTTCAACATAGCATGTTTCCTTAATGTCTGATCATATAGTAAGGTCACTTTATCATTTCACTCTCTACACATCTTACTGATTGATCCTTTAAGGAAACATATTTGGGTTTTTAAGGTAGAATTATTTAGATACGCAGGCAAGTGGTAAAAACGTTTGTTTTGTTCATTAACTCAGTGGCAGCAGGTTTGTTCACATTACAAAGGAATCAATAGAAGCGCGCTGAAACCAACATCACAGACACTTTGGTTATTGCTAAACAAGAAGTGAAGGAATAGGATGTGTGAAGAGACACATGTGAGACAAAGAGCCAAATGAACACTGACAAAGATGAAAATGAGAGAAAGACACTGCAGTCAATTATGAGTCCAATCTTGTAGCTGCGTCTACATTGATTTGTTGGCTGCTATAGGACCTTGGCCTCTCCCAGTTCACCTAATTGATCTCACTCTGACCCACTAATTGCTTCACTAAGACCTGGTTGGTCTCAGCTCAGTGCACTGCCCTGCTGTCTGCAGCTCTCTGTCTGTCTGCAGTTGTTTGTCTGCACCAACATGGGAGGAGGAGGACGTGGAGGCAAAAAGAGAGGAGAGGAAGGGAACGTGAAAGCAAAGAGAGAGAAGAGGAGGGGGACGTGGAGGCAGAGAGAGAGACGAGGAGGGGGACGTGGAGGCTAAGAGAGAGGACAGGACGAGGACGTGGAGGCAAAGAGAGAGAAGAGGAGGGGGACGTGGAGGCAAAGAGAGAGAAGAGGAGGACATGGAGGCAAAGAGAGAGAAGAGGAGGGGGACGTGGAGGCAAAGAGAGAGAAGAGGAGGACATGGAGGCAAAGAGAGTGAAGAGGATGAGGATGTGGAGGCAAAGAGAGAGAGAAGAGGAGGACATGGAGGCAAAGAGAGTGAGAGAGAGGTGATGTAAAATGAAACAACAGTAGACAGACGTAGTTAGGTATTAGAGGTGTATCTATTTGAAGCTGTTGAGGGCACGCAGGAGAGCTCACATGCTGCTGTTTCTGTGTGTCAGCTCAGGATTGAGCTGATGTGAGTGATGCTTCTGACACTCACTGAGCTGCAAACATAATCAAATAAATCGCTGCTGATTAGATAATAGATCATAATCATGATGATGATAACGACAGGGAAGATTATTCACTGAAAACACCAGGGAGCTTACATACCTGAGGGCATGAGTCCAAAAGCCCAGTCCGGTACCAGAAATCCAAACGGGTTGTGTTTCTCTTTGGCGTCCTTGTTATCTGTCGTCATTGAAGAGTCCTTTTTCTCTGATTTTGTGCTCAAGCCTTTAAAAGGAGTCACCCGACTTCCTACGATGAAGGATTCAGTAACTGCAGACCTGGATTCCATTTCTGTTGCACCAACATTTGAGGCAAAGGTGTTCAACTGAACGACACCCGTGTGAGAGCTATCACTTGGTGCTGAGGTAGCTGAGAGGTGGACCTGCAGGTCAGCTGTGCTTGTTGGTTTTTCCTTTTCCTCCTGAACCCATGAAATGGAAATAGATGACTCCTCAGAGGTTACGTTGTTTGAGGGATTTTCTGGCGTGGATGTGGTGGTAGGATCTGTCCTCTGGGTGTCCCTGGTTGTGAGAAGCTGCACCGTGGTCACCTCAGAGGTGGTCAGCAGCTCCATTAAGACATCAGACGTAGATGATACCTCCTTTCTGCCCTGTTTGTGCTTCTTAAAAACAGAAGTGGAACCTGAGTACGAAATACCCACTTCTCTTTGTGAAGACTCATCAGAGAGGTTCTCGGTAGGCCTGTGGACGTAGAGGATCTCTCCACGGGCCTCCTCTGCTGAGTCTGCCTCCTGGGGGCCCTGAGGTGGGGTGGTGGGTTGTTGGAATAGCTGACGATGGGACAGAGTTGTGAGCTCTGCCACAGTCACAAGCTCAGTCTGGGTTTCGTTGAGTGAAGTTTTAGGACTCAGTTTGACATGACTGCTGTCCAAGATGTTGTTTAATCCCAGCCCGCCTGGAAAGTTAGTCCCGTCACCGCTCCCCTCCACCTCCCTCTCCTCCCCTGATGCAGTCCTGGCAGCTGATGGAGTGCTGGCATCGCCTCCCTCCTCCTGGTCCCTCCCCTGGCCTGAATAGTTTTCCAGACCGTCCGGTCTAACTGAGGTGGGCAGCGTCATCACTTCAAGTGGCCCTGCCTTGACTTCCATAGGCTCCCAGGTGGGATGCTTGCCCACATAGGCTACATATCCTGGGGGTCCCAGTTTAGAGCCGAGCATTGACTTGATTGCCCACCTAAAAGGGCTGCTGGGGGCGGGATCAAAGGTCGAGCTTCTTCTGGGACCCTGAGGTTCAGATATGTTGACAGGTTCACGGGGTGGTGATTCTAAGGGGAACAGAGAGACAGAATAGACTAATTAACACAGTCTCATGAAGGGGATGGGGATGCTGGAGGTGGATTTAATTAGCAATTAAAAATTCAAGCCTGTCTGTAAGTATTACATAAGAAATACATCCTAAAAGACACTATGTGTGGATAAATATAACCTGTGTTTTGAGGATGCAGAACATTTTAACTTCCTGCTTGACTGAACGTAGCAGGAAACTCTTTTTGACTGTGAGTTTGATATTTAGGAGTCTTTCTTCACCAGTGGAGCCGATCAGAAAGGCTCAAAATGAAGCTCAAGAAGGCAACCATCCCATAAGGGAGAGCAGAGACACACATGTGAGTGCACACAGAGGCACAAACAAACACCAAAATGGATGGAAGGATGCATTCTCAGTAATTTCTCTTCCCTGTGCCATGTTTTCTTCTTCCTTATTATTTCAGCCCTAACAGCCTCGTTCAGGAACACACTCTCCTGTGGTGAGAGGAGCCGTGTGGAGAAAAACACAGGAGCCCTTCCATGAAGAGAAACTAATGACTTTCTCAATCTCAGAGCTGTTTATGTAGATGAAGTGGTCCACTGCCTTATCAGGTTACAGCGTTAAACCAAACACTGTCTGCAGCATCAATCATTCATTCTGTCTGCAGAAGGGGGGGGGGGGGGTTAGGGCAGCACTGCAGCATGGTGTTACTGAGAGGACCAGCTAGAGTTGCTTCATCATCATCAGTCAGGCTCAGTGTGACTGACGTCAGTTCAGATAGCATGTCTGTAATATACAGATATTCAGCGGGGGGGGGGGGGGGGGCACACTACTACATAGCACAACAAATGACCCTGAGAGAGAGAACATACACTGATATGTCCATGCATAAAACATGACCATGTTTGCTCATTATTCAGGTCTGCTTTATATTTCAGGGAGCTTTATGAGCCTGAGGTTTATTTCCATAAGTGCTGTGTAGCCCGGCTTAATCATCCTATTATTAATCCAAATAGATAATGACACACTTTTAATTGATGGAGAATGACATAATAATTATATTAGATTAGATAACATCATTATTAATCGCCAGCGGAGAAACTTATTCTGCAACCTGGATAATTCATACACGCAAAAAACACCATCGACAGCACAATCACAAAACACAACAAGTAAATAAACAACAAACAACACTGAAACCACTGGAGACGTAATTTACAGCAGAACAGAATCGGAAACACAATTAAACATGTTTAAACTATCTGACTGCTGCTGGAGCAAACAAAGGACACTCAGGCAGGACACTAGTCGCTTCCCGATTGAGCTTCACTGAGGCATCACTAGTCGCTTCGACTGAGTCGTTCAGTAGAACACTGAGGCATCACTAGTAGCTCAGCTAAGGAGCTCCTGAGTCGTGTAGTAGAACACCGAGGCGTCACTAGTCGCTCTCTGAAGAAGCTCATGAGTCGTTCAGTAGAACACCGAGGCATCACTAGTAGCTCAGCTAAGGAGCTCCTGAGTCGTTCAGTAGAACACTGAGGCATCACTAGTCGCTCTCTGAAGAAGCTCATGAGTCGTTCAGTAGAACACCGAGGCGTCACTAGTAGCTCAGCTAAGGAGCTCCTGAGTCGTGTAGTAGAACACCGAGGCGTCACTAGTCGCTCCCCGAAGGAGCTCCTGAGTCATGTACTAGACGATGAGGCGTCACTAGTCGCTCCCCGAAGGAGCTCCTGAGTCATGTACTAGAACACCGAGGCGTCACTAGTCGCTCCCCGAAGGAGCTCCTGAGTCGTGTACTAGACGATGAGGCGTCACTAGTCGCTCCCCGAAGGAGCTCCTGAGTCGTTCAGTAGAACACTGAGGCATCACTAGTCGCTCTCTGAAGAAGCTCATGAGTTGTTCAGTAGAACACTGAGGCATCACTAGTCGCTCCCTGAAGGAGCTCCTGAGTCGTGTAGTAGAACACCGAGGCGTCACTAGTCGCTCCCCGAAGGAGCTCCTGAGTCATGTACTAGACGATGAGGCGTCACTAGTCGCTCCCCGAAGGAGCTCCTGAGTCATGTACTAGAACACTGAGGCGTCACTAGTCGCTCCCCGAAGGAGCTCCTGAGTCGTGTACTAGACGATGAGGCGTCACTAGTCGCTCCCCGAAGGAGCTCCTGAGTCGTTCAGTAGAACACTGAGGCATCACTAGTCGCTCTCTGAAGAAGCTCATGAGTTGTTCAGTAGAACACCGAGGCATCACTAGTAGCTCCCCTAAGGAGCTCCTGAGTCGTGTAGTAGAACACCGAGGCGTCACTAGTCGCTCCCTGAAGGAGCTCATGAGTTGTTCAGTAGAACACTGAGGCATCACTAGTCGCTCCCTGAAGGAGCTCCTGAGTCTTTCACTAGAACACTGAGGCATCACTAGTCGCTCCCCTAAGGAGCTCCTGAGTCGTTCAGTAGAACACTGAGGCATCACTAGTCGCTCCCCGAAGGAGCTCCTGAGTCGTTCAGTAGAACACTGAGGCATCACTAGTCGCTCTCTGAAGGAGCTCATGAGTTGTTCAGTAGAACACTGAGGCATCACTAGTCGCTCCCTGAAGGAGCTCATGAGTCGTGTAGTAGAACACCGAGGCGTCACTAGTCGCTCCCCGAAGGAGCTCCTGAGTCGTGTACTAGACGATGAGGCGTCACTAGTCGCTCCCCGAAGGAGCTCCTGAGTCGTTCAGTAGAACACTGAGGCATCACTAGTCGCTCCCCGAAGGAGCTCCTGAGTCATGTACTAGAACACTGAGGCGTCACTAGTCGCTCCCCGAAGGAGCTCCTGAGTCGTGTACTAGACGATGAGGCGTCACTAGTCGCTCCCCGAAGGAGCTCCTGAGTCGTTCAGTAGAACACTGAGGCATCACTAGTCGCTCTCTGAAGAAGCTCATGAGTTGTTCAGTAGAACACCGAGGCATCACTAGTAGCTCCCCTAAGGAGCTCCTGAGTCGTGTAGTAGAACACCGAGGCGTCACTAGTCGCTCCCCGAAGGAGCTCCTGAGTCATGTACTAGACGATGAGGCGTCACTAGTCGCTCCCCGAAGGAGCTCCTGAGTCATGTACTAGAACACCGAGGCGTCACTAGTCGCTCCCCGAAGGAGCTCCTGAGTCGTGTACTAGACGATGAGGCGTCACTAGTCGCTCCCCGAAGGAGCTCCTGAGTCTTTCACTAGAACACTGAGGCATCACTAGTCGCTCCCCGAAGGAGCTCCTGAGTCGTTCAGTAGAACACTGAGGCATCACTAGTCGCTCCCCGAAGGAGCTCCTGAGTCGTTCAGTAGAACACTGAGGCATCACTAGTCGCTCTCTGAAGGAGCTCATGAGTTGTTCAGTAGAACACTGAGGCATCACTAGTCGCTCCCTGAAGGAGCTCCTGAGTCTTTCACTAGAACACTGAGGCATCACTAGTCGCTCCCTGAAGGAGCTCCTGAGTCGTGTAGAATAACACTGAGGCATCAATAGTCGCTCTCTGAAGGAGCTCATGAGTCGTTCAGTAGAACACTGAGGCATCACTAGTCGCTCCCTGAAGTAGCACCTGAGTTGTGTAGAATAACACTGAGGCATCACTAGTCGCTCTCTGAAGAAGCTCATGAGTCGTTCGGTAGAACACTGAGGCATCACTAGTCGCTCCCTGAAGGAGCTCATGAGTCGTTCAGTAGAACACTGAGGCATCACTAGTCGCTCCCTGAAGGAGCTCCTGAGTCTTGTAGTAAAACACTGAGGCATTACTAGTCGCTTCCTGAAGGAGCTCCTGAGTCGTTCAGTAGAACACTGAGGCATCACTAGTCGCTCCCTGAAGGAGCGCCTGAGTCGTGTAGTAGAACACTGAGGCATTACTAGTCGCTCCCTGAAGGAGCTCCTGAGTCGTGTAGAATAACACTGAGGCATCACTAGTCGCTCCCTGAAGGAGCTCCTGAGTCTTTCACTAGAACACTGAGGCATCACTAGTCGCTCCCTGAAGGAGCTCCTGAGTCGTGTAGAATAACACTGAGGCATCACTAGTCGCTCTCTGAAGGAGCTCATGAGTCGTTCAGTAGAACAGTGAGGCATCACTAGTCGCTCCCTGAAGGAGCTCATGAGTCGTTCAGTAGAAGGCTGAGGCGTCACTAGTTGCTCCCCGAAGGAGCTCCTGTGTCGTTCAGTAGAACACTGAGGCATCACTAGTCGCTCTCTGAAGTAGCTCATGAGTCGTTCAGTAGAACACTGAGGCATCACTAGTCGCTCCCTGAAGGAGCTCATGAGTCGTTCAGTAGAACACTGAGGCATCACTAGTCGCTCCCTGAAGGAGCTCATGAGTCGTTCAGTAGAAGGCTGAGGCGTCACTAGTCGCTCCCCGAAGGAGCTCCTGTGTCGTTCAGTAGAACACCGAGGCATCACTAGTCGCTCCCTGAAGAAGCTCATGAGTTGTTCAGTAGAACACTGAGGCATCACTAGTCGCTCCCTGAAGGAGCTCCTGAGTCTTTCACTAGAACACTGAGGCATCACTAGTCGCTCCCCGAAGGAGCTCCTGAGTCGTTCAGTAGAACACTGAGGCATCACTAGTCGCTCCCCGAAGGAGCTCCTGAGTCGTTCAGTAGAACACTGAGGCATCACTAGTCGCTCTCTGAAGGAGCTCATGAGTTGTTCAGTAGAACACTGAGGCATCACTAGTCGCTTCCTGAAGGAGCTCCTGAGTCATGTACTAGAACACCGAGGCGTCACTAGTCGCTCCCCGAAGGAGCTCCTGAGTCGTGTACTAGACGATGAGGCGTCACTAGTCGCTCCCCGAAGGAGCTCCTGAGTCGTTCAGTAGAACACTGAGGCATCACTAGTCGCTCCCCGAAGGAGCTCCTGAGTCATGTACTAGAACACTGAGGCGTCACTAGTCGCTCCCCGAAGGAGCTCCTGAGTCGTGTACTAGACGATGAGGCGTCACTAGTCGCTCCCCGAAGGAGCTCCTGAGTCGTTCAGTAGAACACTGAGGCATCACTAGTCGCTCTCTGAAGAAGCTCATGAGTTGTTCAGTAGAACACCGAGGCATCACTAGTCGCTCCCCTAAGGAGCTCCTGAGTCGTGTAGTAGAACACCGAGGCGTCACTAGTCGCTCCCCGAAGGAGCTCCTGAGTCATGTACTAGACGATGAGGCGTCACTAGTCGCTCCCCGAAGGAGCTCCTGAGTCATGTACTAGAACACCGAGGCGTCACTAGTCGCTCCCCGAAGGAGCTCCTGAGTCGTGTACTAGACGATGAGGCGTCACTAGTCGCTCCCCGAAGGAGCTCCTGAGTCGTTCAGTAGAACACTGAGGCATCACTAGTCGCTCTCTGAAGGAGCTCATGAGTTGTTCAGTAGAACACTGAGGCATCACTAGTCGCTCCCTGAAGGAGCTCATGAGTCGTTCAGTAAAACACTGAGGCATCACTAGTCGCTCCCTGAAGAAGCTCATGAGTTGTTCAGTAGAACACTGAGGCATCACTAGTCGCTCCCTGAAGGAGCTCCTGAGTCTTTCACTAGAACACTGAGGCATCACTAGTCGCTCCCCGAAGGACCTCCTGAGTCGTTCAGTAGAACACTGAGGCATCACTAGTCGCTCCCCGAAGGAGCTCCTGAGTCGTGTAGTAGAACACCGAGGCGTCACTAGTCGCTCTCTGAAGAAGCTCATGAGTCGTTCAGTAGAACACCGAGGCATCACTAGTAGCTCAGCTAAGGAGCTCCTGAGTCGTGTAGTAGAACACCGAGGCGTCACTAGTCGCTCCCCGAAGGAGCTCCTGAGTCATGTACTAGACGATGAGGCGTCACTAGTCGCTCCCCGAAGGAGCTCCTGAGTCATGTACTAGAACACCGAGGCGTCACTAGTCGCTCCCCGAAGGAGCTCCTGAGTCGTGTACTAGACGATGAGGCGTCACTAGTCGCTCCCCGAAGGAGCTCCTGAGTCGTTCAGTAGAACACTGAGGCATCACTAGTCGCTCTCTGAAGAAGCTCATGAGTTGTTCAGTAGAACACTGAGGCATCACTAGTCGCTCCCTGAAGGAGCTCCTGAGTCGTGTAGTAGAACACCGAGGCGTCACTAGTCGCTCCCCGAAGGAGCTCCTGAGTCATGTACTAGACGATGAGGCGTCACTAGTCGCTCCCCGAAGGAGCTCCTGAGTCATGTACTAGAACACTGAGGCGTCACTAGTCGCTCCCCGAAGGAGCTCCTGAGTCGTGTACTAGACGATGAGGCGTCACTAGTCGCTCCCCGAAGGAGCTCCTGAGTCGTTCAGTAGAACACTGAGGCATCACTTGTCGCTCTCTGAAGAAGCTCATGAGTTGTTCAGTAGAACACCGAGGCATCACTAGTAGCTCCCCTAAGGAGCTCCTGAGTCGTGTAGTAGAACACCGAGGCGTCACTAGTCCCTCCCTGAAGGAGCTCATGAGTTGTTCAGTAGAACACTGAGGCATCACTAGTCGCTCCCTGAAGGAGCTCCTGAGTCTTTCACTAGAACACTGAGGCATCACTAGTCGCTCCCCGAAGGAGCTCCTGAGTCGTTCAGTAGAACACTGAGGCATCACTAGTCGCTCCCCGAAGGAGCTCCTGAGTCGTTCAGTAGAACACTGAGGCATCACTAGTCGCTCTCTGAAGGAGCTCATGAGTTGTTCAGTAGAACACTGAGGCATCACTAGTCGCTCCCTGAAGGAGCTCCTGAGTCATGTACTAGAACACCGAGGCGTCACTAGTCGCTCCCCGAAGGAGCTCCTGAGTCGTGTACTAGACGATGAGGCGTCACTAGTCGCTTCCCGAAGGAGCTCCTGAGTCGTTCAGTAGAACACTGAGGCATCACTAGTCGCTCCCCGAAGGAGCTCCTGAGTCATGTACTAGAACACTGAGGCGTCACTAGTCGCTCCCCGAAGGAGCTCCTGAGTCGTGTACTAGACGATGAGGCGTCACTAGTCGCTCCCCGAAGGAGCTCCTGAGTCGTTCAGTAGAACACTGAGGCATCACTAGTCGCTCTCTGAAGAAGCTCATGAGTTGTTCAGTAGAACACCGAGGCATCACTAGTAGCTCCCCTAAGGAGCTCCTGAGTCGTGTAGTAGAACACCGAGGCGTCACTAGTCGCTCCCCGAAGGAGCTCCTGAGTCATGTACTAGACGATGAGGCGTCACTAGTCGCTCCCCGAAGGAGCTCCTGAGTCATGTACTAGAACACCGAGGCGTCACTAGTCGCTCCCCGAAGGAGCTCCTGAGTCGTGTACTAGACGATGAGGCGTCACTAGTCGCTCCCCGAAGGAGCTCCTGAGTCGTTCAGTAGAACACTGAGGCATCACTAGTCGCTCTCTGAAGGAGCTCATGAGTTGTTCAGTAGAACACTGAGGCATCACTAGTCGCTCCCTGAAGGAGCTCATGAGTCGTTCAGTAAAACACTGAGGCGTCACTAGTCGCTCCCTGAAGAAGCTCATGAGTTGTTCAGTAGAACACTGAGGCATCACTAGTCGCTCCCTGAAGGAGCTCCTGAGTCTTTCACTAGAACACTGAGGCATCACTAGTCGCTCTCTGAAGGAGCTCCTGAGTCGTTCAGTAGAACACTGAGGCATCACTAGTCGCTCCCTGAAGGAGCTCCTGAGTCTTTCACTAGAACACTGAGGCATCACTAGTCGCTCCCTGAAGGAGCTCCTGAGTCGTGTAGAATAACACTGAGGCATCAATAGTCGCTCTCTGAAGGAGCTCATGAGTCGTTCAGTAGAACACTGAGGCATCACTAGTCGCTCCCTGAAGTAGCACCTGAGTTGTGTAGAATAACACTGAGGCATCACTAGTCGCTCTCTGAAGAAGCTCATGAGTCGTTCGGTAGAACACTGAGGCATCACTAGTCGCTCTCTGAAGAAGCTCATGAGTCGTTCGGTAGAACACTGAGGCATCACTAGTCGCTCCCTGAAGGAGCTCATGAGTCGTTCAGTAGAACACTGAGGCATCACTAGTCGCTCCCTGAAGGAGCTCCTGAGTCATGTAGTAAAACACTGAGGCATTACTAGTCGCTTCCTGAAGGAGCTCCTGAGTCGTTCAGTAGAACACTGAGGCATCACTAGTCGCTCCCTGAAGGAGCGCCTGAGTCGTGTAGTAGAACACTGAGGCATTACTAGTCGCTCCCTGAAGGAGCTCCTGAGTCGTGTAGAATAACACTGAGGCATCACTAGTCGCTCCCTGAAGGAGCTCCTGAGTCTTTCACTAGAACACTGAGGCATCACTAGTCGCTCCCTGAAGGAGCTCCTGAGTCGTGTAGAATAACACTGAGGCATCACTAGTCGCTCTCTGAAGGAGCTCATGAGTCGTTCAGTAGAACAGTGAGGCATCACTAGTCGCTCCCTGAAGGAGCTCATGAGTCGTTCAGTAGAAGGCTGAGGCGTCACTAGTTGCTCCCCGAAGGAGCTCCTGTGTCGTTCAGTAGAACACTGAGGCATCACTAGTCGCTCTCTGAAGTAGCTCATGAGTCGTTCAGTAGAACACTGAGGCATCACTAGTCGCTCCCTGAAGGAGCTCATGAGTCGTTCAGTAGAACACTGAGGCATCACTAGTCGCTCCCTGAAGGAGCTCATGAGTCGTTCAGTAGAAGGCTGAGGCGTCACTAGTCGCTCCCCGAAGGAGCTCCTGTGTCGTTCAGTAGAACACCGAGGCATCACTAGTCGCTCTCTGAAGGAGCTCATGAGTCGTTCAGTAGAACACTGAGGCATCACTAGTCGCTCCCTGAAGGAGCTCATGAGTCGTTCAGTAAAACACTGAGGCGTCACTAGTCGCTCCCTGAAGAAGCTCATGAGTTGTTCAGTAGAACACTGAGGCATCACTAGTCGCTCCCTGAAGGAGCTCCTGAGTCTTTCACTAGAACACTGAGGCATCACTAGTCGCTCCCTGAAGAAGCTCATGAGTTGTTCAGTAGAACACTGAGGCATCACTAGTCGCTCCCTGAAGAAGCTCATGAGTTGTTCAGTAGAACACTGAGGCATCACTAGTCGCTCCCTGAAGAAGCTCATGAGTCGTTCAGTAGAACAATGAGGCGTCACTAGTCGCTCCCTGAAGGAGCTCCTGAGTCTTTCACTAGAACACTGAGGCATCACTAGTCGCTTCCTGAAGAAGCTCATGAGTTGTTCAGTAGAACACTGAGGCATCACTAGTCGCTCCCTGAAGGAGCTCCTGAGTCTTTCACTAGAACACTGAGGCATCACTAGTCGCTCCCTGAAGGAGCTCCTGAGTCTTTCACTAGAACACTGAGGCATCACTAGTCGCTTCCTGAAGGAGCTCATGAGTCGTTCAGTAGAACACTGAGGCATCACTAGTCGCTTCCTGAAGAAGCTCCTGAGTTGTTCAGTAGAACACTGAGGCATCACTAGTCGCTCCCTGAAGGAGCTCCTGAGTCTTTCACTAGAACACTGAGGCATCACTAGTCGCTCCCTGAAGGAGCTCATGAGTCGTTCAGTAGAACACTGAGGCGTCACTAGTCGCTCCCTGAAGGAGCTCCTGAGTCTTTCACTAGAACACTGAGGCATCACTAGTCGCTCCCTGAAGGAGCTCATGAGTCGTTCAGTAGAACACTGAGGCGTCACTAGTCGCTCCCTGAAGGAGCTCATGAGTCGTTCAGTAGAACACTGAGGCGTCACTAGTCGCTCCCTGAAGGAGCTCATGAGTCGTTCAGTAGAACACTGAGGCGTCACTAGTCGCTCCCTGAAGGAGCTCATGAGTCGTTCAGTAGAACACTGAGGCGTCACTAGTCGCTCCCTGAAGGAGCTCCTGAGTCTTTCACTAGAACACTGAGGCATCACTAGTCGCTCCCTGAAGGAGCTCATGAGTCGTTCAGTAGAACACTGAGGCGTCACTAGTCGCTCCCTGAAGGAGCTCATGAGTCGTTCAGTAGAACACTGAGGCGTCACTAGTCGCTCCCTGAAGGAGCTCATGAGTCGTTCAGTAGAACACTGAGGCGTCACTAGTCGCTCCCTGAAGGAGCTCATGAGTCGTTCAGTAAAACACTGAGGCGTCACTAGTCGCTCCCTGAAGGAGCTCATGAGTCGTTCAGTAGAACACTGAGGCGTCACTAGTCGCTCCCTGAAGGAGCTCATGAGTCGTTCAGTAGAACACTGAGGCGTCACTAGTCGCTCCCTGAAGGAGCTCATGAGTCGTTCAGTAGAACACTGAGGCGTCACTAGTCGCTCCCTGAAGGAGCTCATGAGTCGTTCAGTAGAACACTGAGGCGTCACTAGTCGCTCCCTGAAGGAGCTCATGAGTCGTTCAGTAGAACACTGAGGCGTCACTAGTCGCTCCCTGAAGGAGCTCATGAGTCGTTCAGTAGAACACTGAGGCGTCACTAGTCGCTCCCTGAAGGAGTTCCTGAGTCGTGTAGTAAAACACTGAGGCATCACTAGTCGCTCCCTGAAGGAGCTCATGAGTCTTTCAGTAGAACACTGAGGCGTCACTAGTCGCTCCCTGAAGGAGTTCCTGAGTCGTGTAGTAGAACACTGAGGCATTACTAGTCGCTCCCTGAAGGAGCTCCTGAGTCGTTCAGTAGAACACTGAGGCATCACTAGTCGCTCCCTGAAGGAGCTCCTGAGTCATTCAGTAGAACACTGAGGTATCACTAGTCGCTCTCTGAAGGAGCTCCTGAGTCTTTCAGTAGAACACTGAGGCGTCACTAGTCGCTCTCTGAAGGAGCTCATGAGTCTTTCAGTAGAACACTGAGGCGTCACTAGTCGCTCCCTGAAGGAGTTCCTGAGTCGTGTAGTAGAACACTGAGGCATTACTAGTCGCTCCCTGAAGGAGCTCATGAGTCTTTCAGTAGAACACTGAGGCGTCACTAGTCGCTCCCTGAAGGAGTTCCTGAGTCGTGTAGTAGAACACTGAGGCATCACTAGTCGCTCCCTGAAGGAGCTCATGAGTCTTTCAGTAGAACACTGAGGCGTCACTAGTCGCTCCCTGAAGGAGTTCCTGAGTCGTGTAGTAGAACACTGAGGCATTACTAGTCGCTCCCTGAAGGAGCTCCTGAGTCGTTCAGTAGAACACTGAGGCATCACTAGTCGCTCCCTGAAGGAGCTCCTGAGTCATTCAGTAGAACACTGAGGTATCACTAGTCGCTCTCTGAAGGAGCTCCTGAGTCTTTCAGTAGAACACTGAGGCATCACTAGTCGCTCTCTGAAGGAGCTCCTGAGTCGTTCAGTAGAACTCTGAGGCGTCACTAGTCGCTCTCTGAAGGAGCTCCTGAGTCTTTCAGTAGAACACTGAGGCATCACTGATTCCATCTCTTTTTAATAGGCAAGGTCAATGCACGTTAATCTGGTTGTTCATCTGTTTAATGAGCCATGTCATAAAATTAGACACAGATTGTGAAGATTTCATCATCCTGTTTAGAGCAGACTATGACTTTCACTGATGCTTTAAATCTGATGGTTTGAAGCTTTGTTAGGAACAACTGGAAACTGAAACAGACTCATTATAAACCCTGTTCTTGTGTGTTTCCTCTGTAAGTGGTTCTGTTGTGTTGACTCCACTTTACAGGAGTAAAGTCGGGCTGAGAGGAAACCTCGGGTCAGACAGACATGATATTAAACAGTCTGACAGAGAGAGAGACAGAGAGCTGGAATAATGCCTGCTCACCCCGTCTGCAGAGATGACATGTGATAACAGAGACTGAGGGGAAGTTATTGACTGAATATGTAAATCATGTCAGGAGGCTCTACATCGACTGTCAGTTCACACACACCGCTTTGTCTTCTACAATAAACATTCGGTCTGTGGGGCTGAAGAGAAGAGAGCAGCAGACATGCTTTCCCTGACAAACAGGCTCATGTGGCATTCATTCAAAGTCAACGTTTATTGGAGGAAGAAGCCTCAACAGGGAGCTCCACAAAATCAGACTTAATGCAACAAATGTTCAAATATTTTGATTTGAAAGAGAAGTAATTGAAGCTATCGCTCACAGTCAATGAGTCAGAGATCTTTTCTAAACCCTGATCTTTCTTTGATATCCTGTCAGCTGCTCAATCTTTGCACCCCCTCCAGTTAGAGAGGAAAATAGTCTCCATTAGTGTGGAGATGTAAGAATATGTTTACATGACGACTTCAGCCGATGGGAGGTAACCTTTTGTTGGGTTTTGGCAGTTAGTACACAAGACAACAGCGTTTTGGAGTCTGAAAAATCTAACTTTTGAAAATGGCACCGTCTCCATAATCATGTAAACTGGTGACATGCTGCTCCTCTAAAAACAGAGACTTTTCGCACATGCTCATTAGTATGTTGGTCGGTAGGTTCCTATGGCTCTGCAACTTTCCTGTGTAAACAAACTTTCTGTGCCTGGTCTCTCTTTTCATTTCGACCTCTGACCTGGCGCTTTGCGTTGTGGGAAACAGTACGTGAAGGAGACTGGTCTGATGCAGACTGTAGATTTTTACAGAATCAGTACGACATCCGGTTATTTTTGGCAAATTGAGGATCTCACATTTGTTCACATACTGCATTTTGGTCAAATAAGTACAGACTACTAGTGTAGTAGGAGGTTTAGAAATCAGTCGATGACTGTCATTGTGGTGACAATGTGAAGAAAAGTCACCGTCTTCATCCAAAGATGTTGGGACTAAGATCCTTTTTGCTTCTATCTGCAGATGTTTATACTTTTTGCTGCTGATCAGTTTCTCAGCTGTAGTTAGCCTTAAAGGTCACATAGATAGATAGATAGATGGATGGATGGATGGATGGATGGATGGATGGATGGATGGATGGATGGATGGATGGATGGATGGATGGATGGATGGATGGATGGATAGATAGATAGATAGATAGATAGATAGATAGATAGATAGATAGATAGATAGATAGATAGATAGATAGATAGATAGATAGATAGATAGATAGATAGATAGATAGATAGATAGATAGATAGATAGATAGATAGATAGATAGATAGATAGATAGATACGTTATTGATCCTGAGGGAAATTCATATTCTCCTCCTCTTCAACCAGTTTAAATAAGTGAAATTTAAATTTAAATAAATGATCCTGTATTTGATCATGCCTATAAACCCCTCTATTTCAGCCCTGCTCAGAACAGGCTGTTTCTGTGTCTGTAGCTTTAAATGTAAATGAGCTGTGTCTGACCACGCCCCTCTCTGGAAGGGCTTGGGTGGCTCGGGCTTTCTCGCTCCATGCTCTATTGTTTACGGTGAGAAGGCAGACTCAGAGGGCAGAACAAACACCTAGCTGTGGGAGTGTCACCCACCTGGGGGAGGGGTTACTGCCCTTTGTGATGTCATGAAGGGAAAATCTCCAAACGGCCTGTTTGAGCACACATTTTCTGAAAAGTGGAGCAGGGAAAAGACGGAGAGGATGGACTTTTCTCATCATTGGGGGGTTTGTAGACAGACTAGAGACACTTATTAGTGTTAGAGGAACATGGTGAAGTGGATTTTACATTATATTTGACCTTTAATTCAAGGCGCAGATATTTGTCCAGTCATCTCCCATTGTAAAGTAGAGTAAGTGGTTTGGGTTTCGTTGTCACTTTGCCTACAGAAGAGACTGGATGCTGACCTTCTCTCTATCCTGTGGTGTGTTACTGTAGAGTACACTGCAGCGTTCCTGAGGGGAATTCACTCTTCTGAGGATGTTACCTGTCTGACAGGACCTCCGGGTTCTCCAGCACACACGTGCTCTAACTAGCAATGTAACTGTTACGTGTGGCCGCGTCTAGGGCTGGCACACACACACACACACACACACACACACACACACACACGCACACACACACACACACACACACACAGTGGGCTGGAGACCCCCGGTCGTCCTGTTCTGTTCTTTTGGTTTCCTTTAGATTAGTTCTGTTTTCATTAGGTGGTCTTAGGGGGAGTTACCGAGAGCGATGACCCATTACAAGGTTGGCTCGGTACTTTCCCATCTTTTGTTCTTTTTGGCCAGGGTCTCCAGCCCCCTTTGTTTCGTTTTCTTTTATTATTGACCTTTAATTATTAAAGGGGACATATTATTAAAAAA
This sequence comes from Tautogolabrus adspersus, assembly GCA_020745685.1. Lineage (NCBI taxonomy): Eukaryota > Metazoa > Chordata > Actinopteri > Labriformes > Labridae > Tautogolabrus > Tautogolabrus adspersus. The sequence continues at coordinate 33,786,487 of CM036536.1, forward strand.
TCCACTTTGACAGTGTTTTTGAACATATATTTGAGTAACCTGAGTGTCTACCACTCCACAAGATGTGAAATAAATCCATCCAGTCCTTTGTTTGTGGTCTGCATAAGTCTTACAACACAGAGAAACATGCTCCATTTCAAATTTGCTCTCCTTGTGACATCACAGTGGGATTCTGGATAAAAAGATACCCTCCCCTCCTGTGTTGTCTCCGGCAGCCATAGGCAGAAATCACGGGGGGGACAGGGGGGTCCGGACCCCCCCAATCCTAGAAAAATAGAGAATTGTCCCCCCCCAGTATTCATGTCATCAAAAACATAATTTTGAGTGATATAGTAATATGCATTGAAACCACTTGTGCTAAATAAAGTCGCAAAACAATTTGTTTTTACGTTTTTAAAGATCGGGTCCCCCCCCTTTGCCCTGACAGTGGTTTGGTCCACTGCTGAAACCCCGCCCCCCAAACACCGCAGCGCATACTACGAGTGTCTGTGGAGCAGAGCGGAGTTGGTGACAATCGTCAACTTTCTCCAGACATAACGCGAGGAAGTCCACACTGTTCTTGAACTGTTTGGACTACAAGCACAAAAGCTCTTTAGAAAGCTAACACTCTGCAGATTCAGAACGTGTTCAAATTATCCTCAAAAACATTAAGCCACGCAAACTACTGTTGAAATAAGACCGGCCATAGCCACAGACCACAGTCTGGCGTTAGAAACGCTCTTCTATCTGCAGGGAGTACAGTTCTCCGTCACTACAACGGATTTCTGTCAGTTTCACAATCGTAATGATATTCAGTCTCAGTGTCAATCAGACAGAAAAAAGTGGAGGACAAATGAGTCTCAAAATGCTCCAAAAAGCTTCATTTACATGTTACAATAGTTACATTTTTCTTCTGGGGGAAAATCCCCCCAGACCCTCCCCCCGTCATTTATTTTGTATCTTATTACACATCTCTAGGTTCGTTGAAACAGACGACCAGCTGACAGTTGATGTAGGCATGCAAAGCATTAATTATTCAGTATAGTTTAAAAGTATGAATCAGCATTTCCTCTTTATACATTTAAAACCAGTTTGTTCGGCCTTTCTTGATAAAACAGTACTTTTTATGGCAGCTTTGTTGCCCCCTCAGGAATTGGTCTGAAAAAAAATTCCTGTTAGTTGTCCCCCCCAATAGTGAAGTGAGATATCCGCCCTTGCCGGCAGCCATGTTTTTCGCAGGGGGCACGCTGACGAGTTGCCTTGGAAGCAAAAAGCTGAACTCGTCGGCACACCCTGCGGAAGAGACGGGCGGGCTGAGGGGGAGCACAATGCATTTAAAGAGACACACACACCAAAACGGAGCGTTCTGAGATAGCTGGTTTATACAGGGTCACAAACCTCCTCTGGTGCTTGATTCATGTTATATTTTGACCAAAGCACAGCACAGATGTTTCATTTACACCAAAGGGGACTGTTTGAAAAGGTGGAGAAGGGGTATAATATGTCCCCTTTAAAACTTGGGGTGGGGCTTAGGTCTGTGTAGCATCCTACATGTTCCTGCTCGCCATTTTTTCGGAGCCGTTTGGGTTTATTTAACAACATGTCAAGGAGGCCTCACCAGTAACCCTGCGTGAGTCTGGTCTTTGCTCAGTCCCTCGAGTGTTTCTCTGTCCGAACACAGAATTCTCAAACCATGCGCTCGGTGAAGTTGCTTTGCTTTCTCATCTGTAATTCCATTCAATGTTTCAGTCAAAATACGTCTGTGACTCTTCCACAAGCTGTAAACGGTGACACAGGTCTGCTTTGTTCTAAACAAACATAAGCAAAACAAACCTTTAATAGAATCTCTAAGTGAACCAAAATCCCCGCTCGGCTTCTACTCTTCCTGACGACCTCTAACACAAACACAGCATCGTCAATAAACAAGAGAATGAAAGCAGAACAGTCTCCCCTCAACCTTCCTGTGACTGTTTGTTTGTTTGTAATGACTTCTTAATTAAATCCACAGCCATACTTCAAACTGCTCCACGGAGGATTTATATTAAGAGATGCTCAAAGGAAAAGACGAGAGAGAGAGAGGGAAGGAGAAACTGAACCTCTCTTACGACACTTCTGATTGAAAACCGTTTCAGTGTCTCAGTTAGTGGTTTAAAGGTGAACGCTGTACCTGAATCCATACAGAACACAAACAGTGCTGAGCTCTTACCATTCACAGTAGATGGATCATTGAGGGCGGAGGTGATGGAGGCTCCTTCTCCTGGCTGACTCGTGGTGATTTGGACTGCAGGCACTAATGGAAGCAGTGGAACCACCTCTTTCTCCTGCTCGGACAGACCATCCTCTGGACTCTGGAGTCCACTGGTCGGAGGCCTGAAGGAAAAACTAGCAGTCCTGTGCTCCATGATGGCGTTGTCCATGTTACTCTTCTTCGCACTGGGTTTTGGTTCGCTCTGGTTTATGGTGGATGCTTCTCCCTGTGTCTGGTTCTCTCTTGTTATTTCCTCAGACACTGAAGGTCTCATTTCTGTCTCCTCCTCCACCCCCTCATCTCCCCTCCAGGACCTGAAGGGCTTCATCAGAGTGTGAACAAACTCAGCCAACACACTGTTACTGGTCTGAGGCTGGGGAGTGGAAGAAGCAACAGAGGATAATGTAGCGGTGTCCAATGATCCAACACGACCTCCATCTTCTTCTTCATGAGCAGAACCTCCATGGCTCTCCAGGTCCGGAAGGCTAAAGGTGATGTTGCTCTTTCTGCCGTCAGATTCCTCCTGGCTGGTCTGGCTGCTTCTGGGTCCATCCTGGTTTTCACCCAAGCCCTCTTCTGGCTTTAAGTGGAGGACTACGTGCTCTTCAGAGATCTCAGAAGAGTTGTTGATTCCAGCAGTGGAGTTGGCTCCTGTGCTGTCCAAATCAACCAGACCAGTCCAGGTAGATGTTTTGGAGAAAGGGGGTCTGTGCTGTGCTTCAGTGACTGAGGAGATGGACTCTGCTGCTGGGTTTGTCTGGTATAAAGTCTGTGATTCTGCAGCCTGGACCCCTGCAGGCTGGTGAGCTGCAACACAAAAACAAACACGTTTATGGACAGGAAGGGCACTGTTCTTCAGTTTACCAGCTTAACCTGCAGCTGAACACCACCTCTACTCTCTACTATACTAAACATGCATGTCAGGCAATGTCAAGACATATTTATTGTATTATACAACACTACTGTTGTTGCATTAAACAGGTTTAACTTCTGCTGCTCAGCCCTCCCGCAAGCAGCATCAAAGCTATCAAAATGATTTCCACAGTCTGGTCACTCCACAGTCCATCAGCACCGTGCACTACGGCGCTGCTCTCTGCCACTCTGGGTCTATGCTCCTGTTTCCACAGCGCGCGCCACGGCCTGTCTCTGAGTGTGCCAGCAGCACCACTCTGCTCCTTCAAATACGCTCCATGTCTGTTGATGGATCCAAGCAAACAAGCATCAAGCTGGACAAAAAAAAATCGACCCAGACAGGAAGTCAGACGAGGTAACGCAGAGGGCCTGATTTACTAAGATCCCATTTAAAAGTACAAAATTGCGTGTTCACTCCAAAAAATTGCGCGTTTGGCTTGTGGGCGTTTTGCGGGTGATCTACTAAGAAACTTTGCGTGAATGATAACGGGTGCAAACCTTGAGGAGGCGGTAGTATTTAAGTCAGGCTTTTGCGTGTTCTACTGGGTTACGTCACGGAGAGTTTGGACGGAAAGCAGGATGACTGCAAGCGCACAATAGGTATCAGTGGGAGAGGCAAATGAACGTACAGTATTTTCAAGTTATAGCAGATAAATCTGAATATAACAAAAAGAACATTTGGCTTATAAGAAAACCTCGGCATTAAACAGGGCCTCTCTTTTCTTCCCTCGATCCTTTGAATGAATTGTCATACATTGCGCAGGAGGTGCGAGCTGTGTCCTCTGTGGCACCGGCGCTCAGGCGCGACACTCAGGCCATTGTTGCGCACCAGACTGCTGGCCAGCGCTGTGTCTGATCGGACATAATTGCCCTGGCAAGAGGTATCGAAGACGGGGGTACAAGCAGTGGTGAGGTCCCCCAATCCAAGTGCCTACAGCTTGGCAGCAGGGGGCTGTAGAGGTTGGAGACGAGCGCGATAGGGAGAGGAGCGCACCGGAGGAGACGAGCTGGAGAGACGCGCAACCCGAGAAAAAGGAAATGCCCAGTTTAAAATGTAATGTTGCCGAAAAGAGGGAAATAGGACATAAATGTCAATGTGTAAATTGTTTAGAATGCAGAGGCTGTGAATGTTCAGTTATATTAGTTTAATCATGGTGTTTCTCTTTATTAACTATTATTGAATCGAAATAAAAAAATAATTCATGTCATTTATTTTTATGTCAATCGAAAACATGTTAACATGTCGGGGGAAAAACGTGATCTTTATACCTTCTTTTATTGAGCTTATGTCTCCTCCTAACTGCAGCCTGTTGTGTGTAACACTGGGCTCCTGGATTAGCACCTTCCTTTCAAAGGTGTTAAATTCAGACACCGTCACAATCACAATGCGTGTACTAACTTAACTTATTTGAATTTTCTCCTCCCAGTATTTTGCACGCTACAGCAGAAACGCCCCATATTGCATATTCATTAAGGCAAACGTACTAAATGGACAATGCGTGTTGTTTTGCTCATATGAAAGACGCCATCCTCACTGCACGCTGTTAGTAGATCAGATAGCACATTTTTTGCATTTTAAGACATGCAAACCTTTAGTAAATCAGGCCCATAGTGTCCGCCAATTTCAAAATAAAACACAACATACAGACTCCTCATCGTATTTTCCATCACTATAGCCCCGTTTCCACCAAGTGGTCTGGTTTAGTTCGGTTCGGTACGGTACGGTACACATTTATTGGTGTTTCCACCGTCAAAAGTTGGGAATGGTACCAAAATAAATGATCCGTACCGTCCTACTTTTTTGGTACCCTTCTGTTGGGGTGCCAAGGGTACCAAGCTTTTGTTTACTGTGTCCCTTTCTTCTTGTTCGTTGAACTTTATTAATAGCAGGCTGCACTTGTTGGGCTGCTATGATGTCACACTATTACATAGCTGACGCAGCTATCTCCATCTGGCTTACACTCCGTGCACAGATTTTGTTATAGTTATGCATAATCAGGGCGTGAATAATATGACTACTAGTGGACGTCTTCTAGCTTTTTATCCAGGAGGCCCGTCTCAGCTCCAGCTCTTTTCCTTACTAGTTTGAATGAAAGCTAGTTTGAGGCATCATTGAGCTTTAAAACTCTGCTTCAGTAACCAATGGGTAACGCGACTGAGACTGCTGCCATGTTTTATACAGTCTATGCTCTCACGAAAAATGATTCAGTTGTGCAGATGTTTGGCTTCAATCTAAAGTGAAGATGAAGTTATTCCAGTCTCAGTTAACACATGATAAAAGACAAGGTCAGAGATATAGTCACGACAAACCCCTTCTCCACTTGTCCCTGTCTCTCTCTCTCTTCTCTTCTCTTTCTCTGTCTCATGTCTCTCTCTCTGTCTCATGTCTCTCTCTCTCTCTCTCTCTCTCTCTCTCTCTCTCTCTCTCTCTCTCTCTCTTTTCACTTCACTGAACATACAAGCCCTCTAATTCCCCCTGAGAGACTCTAATGTCACACTTTATCTCTGTAACTACTTTATGTGCGACACAAACATGTCGTGTTTATTAATAACCAGAACGGAAAGCAGGTCTCCAGCCCCCTCTGTTGTTGCCATGGTAACGAGCACAGTGATGGTGCATGTACTGAATCAGTACCTGTGTAGCAGTAGGCGTCAAACAGCGCTGTGGTGTCGGGGAAGCCGGTACGGTTAGGGTTGTTGTAGACGGTCCTCACACCGGGCTCATCCCCGCCGCAGTTCTTCCGTGGGACGTTGATGGGGTAGCGGACGCTGCCGTCAGCCAGCCAGCCGGGATCACACTGGTCCAGGCCGGCCTGCCAGGCCAGGTAGAGCTGCCCCACAGTGGCCAGCTGGGCTCCCAGCGAATGGCAGTGGGTGGAGGCTGTGGCCAGATTCAACTTCTCCTGGACTGCGGAGTGGAAGACTTCACCTGGAAGGAGACAGAGAAGAAGAAGAGAGACGGAGAAGAAGAAGAGAGACGGAGAAGAAGAGGAGAGATGGACAGCTCAGTTTAGTGATTTACAGGGTACGGAGAAGAACCTGAAGGTATCATAGCCTTCAGTCTTCGTCTTGTTTGGTCAGTTGGCTTATGATTGCGAGAGAGTTTGATCGACTGTTCAAGACAAAGGGACATTTAAAGGGGACATATTATGAAAATTCACTTTGACAGTGTTTTTGAACATATATTTGGGTAACCTGGGTGTCTACCAATCCACAAGATGTGAAATAAATCCATCCAGTCCTTTGTTTGTGGTCTGCATAAGTCTTACAACACAGAGGAAAATGCTCTGTTTCAAATTTGCTCTCCTTGTGACGTCACAGTGGGATTCTGGTTAAAAAAAAAATCCCCTCCCCTGGTATCTCCACCTATGGACTCCACCCCCAGCATAGAGGAAAACTTTTCTGCAGGTCCGCCATTTTTATTTTCGCTAGAGAGGAGGGATGTCTACTGGTAAAACTCAGGGGGGGCTCATTGCATTTAAAGAGACACACACACCAAAACGGAGCGTTCTGAGAGAGCTGGTTTCTACAGGGTCACAAACCTCCTCTGGTGCTTGATTCATGTTATATTGTAAAGCACAGCACAGATGTTTCATTTAGACCACAGGGGACTGTTTGAAAAGGTGGAGAAGGGGTATAATATGTCCTGTGTCGTTTCCAGTGTCGTTTCTTTCTGTTTGTGTTAGAAATGATGTCAGCGTCTTCTTTGACTTTAAACATATTTAATATCTAGGCTGTGAAGGTTACGGTTGTGAAATGAACTCGAAGAAATGAACTGGTGTCATAAGATGAGGGAACATTGGAGCTTGTGTCAGTCTTTTCTTTCACTTCAGAGAAATAAGATCGAGGCATCTCCCTTTTCATCTACTCTGTCAAAGCAGTACCAAGCTGAGAGTTGAAGTCGTTTCCCTCACTATGCAATCAATGTTTAGCATAAAAATAAAATAAATGAATGACCTGACTGTAAATGTAAATCTTAGAATTGAGAGAAGTGAATGAATGTTGGAGAAAGACGAGCAGAGTGACTGAGAAGAACGGAGGCGGAGGAAGGTTGGGAGAGTGTGGATCAAATACGATGCTGATGCAAAAAGAGCTGTGAGAGCTAAAGAGGACAATTACAGCTGAGTAACACAAAAACCACTATTTCATCAGGAAGTCCTGTGTGTGTGTGTGTGTGTGTGTGTGTGTGTGTGTGTGTGTGTGTGTGTGTGTGTGTGTGTGTGTGTGTGTCATAAATCAGACTTTTTATTCTGCCTCTTTTGGTCAGCCCGTTCTCTCTCTGTGAAATAATTCATGTTTTAACTTCGACCCTTTCAAGCACAGCCGAGTTACAGACATCTATTATCCCAGGACACCATGGAGCTAACAGAATATGTTTGCTGCAATGATGTCACATAAATAAGATGATGACCACAAACACTCCCAAATACTGAAGACCTCCTGTTTTCCAAAAGAGGCCCTCAGGCAGACTGAGCCCGCCCCCTCAGCCTCTCTCCCACCATCACAGCTTCACTTTCCAACAGACAATTTAAAAGGATCATCAGACACGAGAGACCTGACCTCAGTCTGTGAAGCAGGGGTTCAATCAATCAATCAATCTTTATTTGTATAGCGCCAATTCATGACAAATGTTATCTCAAGACACTTTACACAATCTGAAACACTGACTTACCAACCGAGTCTTTCTCATGAGACAACCATTTCCTCACCAGAAGACCCAGCGTCAATCCATCATGAGCACTAAGCCACATTTAGCAAAAGTTACAGTGGCAAGAATAAACGTCCTTTTAAAGAGGCAGAAATCCAGGCTCATGACGAACAGCCATCTACCGAAACGGGTTGAAAATGGGATAGGGGGAGATGGGATAAGATGCAGAAAGAGGGATAGGGAACAAGGGGGGGCGGGGGAGGCAAGTTCATTCACTAAGGAGTATAACATGCCAGATAAAGAACAGCCCTGCCTCACCCCCCTCTGTACACTAAAAGGAGCACTCAGGCCTCTGTTGATCTTCATGGCACACTTTTGTCACGGTACAAAACCTGGATCTTGGCTAAGAAACATGGGTTGAACCCAAAGGCGATCAGAGTCCGCCACAGATTAAAGGCGACCAGTGTCTACAGCCAATGAAGCAGAGACTCCGTAAACATGCTGAATCAGAGTGATGTCATCACCGATGAGCCTGCCGAGCACACAACAGGTCTGGTGGGTGTGAATGATCGACCCCATCACCTGCCTTAGTCTGACCATGAAGAGAAAATCAAAAACAGAAATAATGTTCAGTCCAGTCTGAAACTTTTTCTCTTGTGTATTTTGTTTATATAGGAGACACCACACTCACAGCCTATCACTGAGAAGCTTTAACCCGTACTCATAAAGCCACAGAAACACAATTTCAGCCCGTGTCCACAGACAGCGCCTGTTTTCAATTCAAACTGATGTAGTTCAGCGCCGTCTGCATCAGCTGTTTTTTGTCTCTGTGCTCTCGATTGAAAGAAGTTCAACTTTTTGGAACAGCACAGCGCTCGTCAATGGCACTTCTGCCTCACCGACCAAACAAAATCTAGAAGGGGCGGGACTTCTGATATCAGCTTTGTCAACAACAATGGCGGAGGAGACGCTGGTCTGCCTCGTCGTTTGAAGGGAACAGTTTCCAGGTGTAGAGCTGCTGCTGATGTCAGGACGAGAGTCCTTTACATCGTCTTCATGTCTTCTTGGTGAGATTTCTTTGAATTAAATTAAATATTAAACACATGGAGCTAATACACACCTAACGGACATCACCCAGGGAAGCAGGAGTTAACTTTAGTAACCTAGCAACAATGATTGCTGGTGTGAGAAGCGCTCTGAAACGGAGGTCATGAGTCCTGTGGACACACTTTTTGTCCTCTGGTTGGTTTTGTTTCATTTCTGGAGTGACAGTAAATCAAGAAGTAAAGTTAAAGGACGACATTTCTGACGCTGCAGCTGGACTCAACATCGTGCATCTCTCGCCCTTTCACGACCGCAAGCGGCCTCCTCTTCCTCCTTTCTGTGCTAACAAAGTGTTAGGATCTGCTCATGGTCAACCTACATTTTCAAACCTTAAATTTATGATCGACGCTCGTGACTTAACTACCTTGAAGCTGCTTAGCAAAGCAGTAGACATCAAACAGCTCCTCAGGGGACCTGTTGCCATAGTTACGGACACCAGGTGAGTCCTCTCGGTCCCCATAGCAACCGGGACGAGGCGATTGGATGGGATACCTGCAGAAAATCAGGACAAAGAGAGAAGAGTTATTTATCTTGGACATAAAAAAAGGAGCTGCAGACAAACTCGGCTCGGCAGAGATAAAAATGTTTTTACAGGCTACAAAATAAAGTGAAAACTTAATGAGACTTTAATCATGAATAGAATGAATTTAAGAAAAAACACACAAGAGATTACAGAATCATAAAACAAATAATCACAATTTCATAATAAAAGACGGAGCTCTTTCATGAAAACCTCCGCACTAAATGAAAGTGATATTACTGACGAAGAAGGTGACGATGATGATGATGATGATGAAGACAATGATGATATTTGGGATGGTATAGTATTCGTAAACAATAAATAACGGAATGTAAAAGGGATGCGTGCTGTGTGATTGTGAGTTACCCTGTGCTATTGTGAAACTAATCTCGGGGAGGACACCCGCAATGCGAGTATAACATTTGCGTTCTGTAGGTGGGGGTCCAAGGCCAGTTTGTGTCCAGGGCCTGATAAACTGGTCATGCACGTAGGCGTGTATTTTCTGGAAATGTATCTTTATCTATGCGTTTTGACCGGCGATTTAGATCACTGAAAACTCATCTTTTGAAAACATTTGGACATGGCCTCAAACTGAACAGCTATAACACGAGAACGCTGATTGCAGCAGCAAAGAGGCCGATTAAAAGACAACGCTGGAAAAACAGGGACTTAAAAAGGATGAGAAAGACACATGCATAATCAAAGACATGAACACACAGACATCAGACACACCGACATGTTTGTGACACGTTTTCATCCGAGCAGAACGAGAGAAGTGAGTCATGAACGTCTTCGGCCTCAGCCTCCATGTCTGATGAAGCGATGGCTGATGTCTGAATTTATTCAGAGGACTAATTGGACACTTTCCTCTAGGCTGATGTGCACACAGAGCCTTCTGGATCTCAACCAATTAGAGGATTCCCGAGTGTGAAAACAACAGAAGTGTAGAATGGAGGGAGATAAAGTAAAACGGAGGGAAGTCATGCTACTGGAAGGTTGTGAAAAACTGTCGGGAAACAGTCGATCGTCTAATGAAAGAACAGGGATTTGAAGTTCTGATGTCGGAAAGCGTCACACCGCTGAGAGAAGAGCTGTTGCTGATCATTTTAAGATGTTTCATGGAAGATGGCGTGTTGAAACACAGGCAGCAGCCTGACAGACGGCGCAGAGGGCAGCAGGAGATCACACACAAACAATAAGGTAAGGTCCAATTATTTTTAAGGCTCTGTGTTTATAAAAATATGAGCAAAGGGCATTTTTAAACAATGCTTAGTGAGGTGTCAGATTAAATTAGAGAAGAATACATATCAGAAAACTGTCAGATAAAGACTTTAAGATAAAAACCTGGTGCAACAAACCCGACGACTCTGATGACGAGCTGCAACGTGAGACCAAATCAGATGATCTTCCCTGATCTCAGGTTTCTACGATGTAAACACTAAATTCATACTCCACGTGTCAAATGATAGATCCAGGATGGACTCTGAACATTTCTCATCACAAGAGGACCCAACAGCAATGAGTCCGACTGAACGACTCCAGCAGTCTCTCATTTCTAGACAGACCGTATGTTTTGACTGTGAGTACTTTGCTCTGTCTTTGTGCAGGTGCTCGCCGTTGATTAGACGGAAGCTGCTGCGTGACGGTTTGTTATTGGAGGGTAGCTATGGGTATGGAGCTTTTATTGTGTCAAAACTATTTGAAAATACGTACACAGATCCACAAATGTGTGAAAAAGAGCATTTGTGCATCTATTCACGTATTTGTGGATCTGTGTAAATATTTTCAAATAGTTTTGCCACAATAATAGCTCCATATATGGGCGCCAGTTTTAAAAGGGAGCTGCGGAAGCTGGAACACCGGCTGCCTTCTTCCTCATCTCCAAAGAGACCCGCGTGTACCGACATAAGACATGACGTAAAAAGAACGACGTGGAAGTGGCGTACGAAGCAGCAGAGTCCTCTATACGATGCTCCTCCTGAGACCCAGCAATTCATCTTGTCCACTGTAGTGGACATTGTATTTGTGTTTCTATCTCTCATGCTCTACATGTGACTCTATTAAGTTTTGTTGATCTTAAAAGAGGACAACTGTAGCTTTAAAATGACATCACATGTGAGGGGGTGTGGCCTTGCTAAGTGATTTGAAATATCTTTTTAAAATGGCTGCCATTCGTATTTGCACATTTTATGAAAAGATGAAAGACAAGCATGATTGTTATAATTAAAACGTTTTTGAATGTTGTATTATCATCTTAGGAACATATGAGTGAGTTTTCAGAACAGAGTTTGTTTATTTTAATACTAAAAACACACCATTTCTAAACGTCCACGGTGGTGGACGTCAGGACTTTGTACTTGTGTTTGTGTCTCGTCTGATTAGTGGAGAGCTCTAGGACAGAGGCAGAGAGGATTCTTTACAGAATCATTGGGGAAGACTCAGAAACAAGTCAGAAGATTAGAGTCCAAAGAAAGACAATGACAAAGAGTGAAAGCTCAGATAAAGACCCAGATAAGGTGAACCAAGATCCAGAGCCAATTGAAGTGTACCGTAATCCTATATTGGCAAAGACCAACATGTGCAGGGCTACTCAACTGTATTGTTCAGGGGGCCACATTTTCAGAAAGCTAAGGAACCGGGGGCCAGACAAGCAAGCCCACCACAGCAGCACAGTGCCCAAAAGCCTTTTTTTCCATCAACAACACAAGCTTGTGATAGGCTGCGAGCACAGGACCAAAGATGTTCTATTAAACGGGAGCGCTCTACAGTTTTTAACACTTTACTGTGGCAACAATGAAAGTCGTTCACAAGTTTTCCCCCTGCTTATATTTTATTTATTTTTTAATTGTAAATAGAACTGATCCGCGGGCCAGTCTGATGTCATCCGTGGGCCGGAGTTGGCCCCTGGACCACGAGTTGAATAGGCCTGACGTAGGGCGTGTAGTCCATGCAGATATGAATATTATTCTACAAAGATTTGTTTCAGCTCAAAGATCCCACTATTTTATTTTTAAACTTAATGAAAGAATTAATGAGGAGAACTTGTTTAAAGTCCCATGTTGCTAAAAGTGTGATTTCCTGTATATATCTTTTTTAATATCTAAAACCAGTCCAGGTAAAGTCCTCTGAAAGTATCCAAATCCTCAGAGAAATGCATTGATCAAAAACATTTGCTTGTGTGTATTGACTAATCAGAGCAGACTGGGCGTGCTGAGGCGTGTTAAAGAGGCAGGAAATGCAGAATTTGACGAGCTGGTGAATAATGGTGCTGCAGAAATTGATGGTATGAGAAAAACAATGTGTTTTTGAACATTATAAAGCATGACAACATTTAATAGTGGACACCAAAAATAAAGGAATAAACCTGAAAATGAACAAAATATGGGAACCTTGAAACTAATATTGAAAATGTTCTGAAGTTAAATAAATAAAATGCAATGTTGCATAGGGCACCAGATGATGGTGCAGATGACGGTACACTTCATGTGGCTCCAGGATCTTAGTCCACCTCATCTAGGTCTTCATCCGTGCTTTCACTCTCTGTCTCATTCTCTTTCTTTGGACTCTCATCTCTTGACAGCTGTCTTATGAATACTCTCAGAGGCAGAATGTCTGCATGCAGGAGCAGCACCTGTGTGAGATGAATCAACTGAAACATGTTCCTCTGCGTCTCCAAAAACTCAGGGTGCTTCCTGAAATACCATCTTCAGTCAAATGGGTAATGAAAACATCACATTAGGAGGGGCCCATAAGTTTACCAGTACAAACAAAAGAATGTCAAATTGAACTTCAGCTTATTTGTTGAGGTATTGTGCTGTAGTGGATGGTCCCAGTGTCTTTTCCAGTTCATTATTGGCCATTAAATGTTTGACGTTTAAGACTAATGAAATCTGGAGACTTACCACATTCAAATGTGATAATGAAATGTTTACAAAAAAAGGAAAATCCACATGAACAGTTATTGTATCTGTGGTATAGTGATTTACGGAGTGTTTACATTCATTTTACACGTTACACTCGGCTTTAATGGGTCCCATTTTAGAACATCGACGTCCCATTGTACACTACAGTGGACGTGTTGAATATTTTTAATAAAATTAAGTTTTATTTTATTTTTCTTTGCATGTTGTTTTTAGCTGCCCTAACACTTCATTTATGTAAAAAAATCCATATCAAAACTTTTTTTTTTCCTGGGTCTCAGGAGGATGATGAGAATATCTGTCTTTATATCAATGCTACGTGTAGTTGAACAGAATCACAATCTGAACTAAAGAGTGGAGAAGAACATACTGGAGAACAGGAAACAGAATGCAGCAGGTTCATTAGAGCACGGAGATCGTAGCGGTGGCGTGCAGACAGTCTATGGTCGTGCAGCGATCACAGGGAATAAACGTCACCTCCCACTCGCTCGAGGTGAATTCTCCTGATTATATCCTGCTGCTTTCTCACATCAGCTCACTCTGACTTTCTGCAGAATAAATACGAGGAGGCTGGAGGAGAAACTCCGGGTGAAGAGGGAAACATTCAGCTGTTTGTGTTCACACATGAAGCTCAGCACGAAAACTTCAGGAGTTTTCTGCAGGTGTGAAAGAGCTATGAGAGAGACAGTTTAAAAACCTCACCGTACAGTGTGGTCAGACAGCCAGCCAGCATCACAGTTGTCGTATCCATCTGCAAAGGCAGCCTGCAGCTGGCCTGGAGTTGCGATGACCGCTGAGTTCTCCACACACACCCTCTTAGCGTCAGTGAAGGACAGGGTGTAGCGGTCATGAGGCGCCCGGTAGTGAAACACCACACCTGGAACAAAGAGACACAGCGTGTGAGAGAGAGCAGCTCTTCACTGGCTTTGTTTGGGAGACTGACAGAAGCCACTTTCATATTGAGTATTCAAGAAGAGAACTTTGTTGGTGCTGAAATGTAAAAAATGGACTACAGATACCCGGGAGATGGCGGCTAGAATCAGCATGTGTACACTTTTTGTATTCCGTTGAAGAGTGTAATCTTGTACAAATAGAGATGCTAGCTTGCTAACAGAGTTGTACTCTGGAGAAGCAGATGGGTCTCCTCAGTATGGGAACCCCAGTCCTAATCCACATGAGGGTTGTGAGCCCAATACATCCTTCCTTTATTTTTATCCTCTGATTCTTCACACCTCCCCACACACGTCTCCAGGGAGGACAACAAGCAGTCACCAGTTTCTGTGGCCCATATGCTAAACGACTGCTTGATGCCCTCATTTCCACAGAGTTGGAGTTTCTGGGAGAAGCGCCACGCTGCATCACAATAACAGTTCAACATGTAATCTGTCGAACTGAAACTGTCTTTAAACTCGGATGTTGTTAGCCCTGTTCAGACTGCTTTTCGTAAAATCCCCGAAACTAATCTCAGCCGTCATAACATCTTTATAAGTTCATATTGATTCTTTGACAGGGTAATGTGGGCTTCCTAGTCTGTGAGCTTACATTGTGTTTTGGCGTTGCAGAAGAGCGGCACAGCGGGAGCTCCACATAAAAATACAGTCAGATATGCACACACACACACAGTGCTGCGCTCCACCGCTGGCTCAGCTGATCCCGTCTCTCCTCTGTAACGCCTCTGTTACTACCTCTGAAGACGGTACAGAGGGGGGATCACTCTGCCCCCCATCACGCCTAGTGTTGTAGTACTCCAGATCGTTCTTGGTCTCAAGACCCCTTTTGAAAGTCTCTGTCTCGGTTTCAGAATCGCAAGCATTTTGACTCGGCCTTGTATGGGTCTCGGACAACTCCGGATTTTAAATCAATAGCAGTCAAGACCACCACTGATAGGCTTCTTTTTCACGTCATTACTGTGATTAAAAGGAAAACCAACAAATAACTTCAATTCAATTGTAGTTTGTTTTGCGCTGAAACCTTCCCGGTGTTACCGTCTAAATTAGTGACACGCCCCCTGCACACAAGACGAAGATTTTTCAGTGATATTTATGGTCTTGGTCTTCACTCGGTCTCGATCCCTAAATGTCTTGATCTTGTCCCGGTCTCGGAGCACTCTGGTCTCGGTTAGTGTGGTCTTGACTAAAACACTAATTACGTCTCTGCAACATTCAGATTGAAGGAGAAACATCAGCAGGGGCGTAAATATCACGGCTTGAAACGGCGGTCTGAACAGGGCTAAAGTCTTTTACAGCCCATATTTCTTTGACTTCATCATGGCATGGACATCATCCTTAAACTGCTTAGCCATAGGCGCAGTTGGGGGGGTTCAGGGGGTTCTCTGCAGACCCTGGTGGCCAAAATCAACAAAGCAACGTACAACATGTAGAATTTTTACATTAAATTATCTAAATGAATTAAAAATGGACTAAACCTGTTATTTATATATTTTTATTGATTACTTACATCACCTCAAATATTTCCAACAGTTGTCAAAGACAGAGAAATCCATAGTTTTATAGTTGTACCGGGACGTGTCTTAGTGGGACGGCCGCCATGACACACAGAATGTTGATCGTTGCCGTGGAAACACCAGATGTTACGTCAAAGACGGCTGCATAATGAAGCGTGAGCTGCTACTGAAAGCTGCCGTACTGTTGCTGTATGTGCTGCTGTGATAAAAACCTCATGTAAATTATACTCAGATACATTAGCTCGTCTGTAAACATATTCTCGTCCTCAGGTCGGTTTCACCTGGTCGTCTTGACTACGGACAACTTGGAGGTCGTTTTCATTGGGGGTGGGTAGCAGAGAATCACTCCTATGATTCTCCGCCAGCCCCTACATCATCTCTTGTTATTGTTTTGATTGAGAGCCCCCTGGTGGTGGTTTAATCCACTTTATTGCAAACTAATGTTTCTGTTATGGGGCTCAAAATGGAGTCAGCGGTCATTGTATGCGTAGATTCTAAACCCTTATTGAGATATGAATGTCTCTGACTGACACTGATTGATTTTGATTGGTGGACTGGGTTGTCATCATTTAGGTTAAGTTATGTCACCCATGTGTTTGTTTTTCTCAGAGTCTTTAATAAAAAGGAGTCAATACAGAGAACCGCTGCACTGCAGCACTTTTGTCCCAGGAGAAGTTCCCAACGAACCCATTAGAACCAGTTTACCCTCTTACAAAATTTAAAGGATCAAGATGCGGAGGTAGAGGTCATATCGATCAGGACAGGATCGTGGTTGCTGGACTTTTAAAGAATGGAAGAGAACAGGAGTAGAGGAACAGACAGATCCTTCATAGGTTGGGCGAGGACTCTCTGTTTAGCCCGACGGGGTCCGGCTTTTCATGGTCACAGGGTCAA
This sequence comes from Tautogolabrus adspersus, assembly GCA_020745685.1. NCBI lineage: Eukaryota > Metazoa > Chordata > Actinopteri > Labriformes > Labridae > Tautogolabrus > Tautogolabrus adspersus. The sequence continues at coordinate 33,803,176 of CM036536.1, forward strand.
TAGAGACTAAAGAGGGGCCGTGATGTTCATAGTTTTTCTCACCTTTGAAACACACAAACTCGCTCAACTACAGCTGACTGAGCAGGCACACTTGGTGAGTTAAAATCCATCCATCGCCATGATTATTTTAAGTTCATCTAAACTTAATAAGCTGGGACCCCCAAGGACCCTCAAGGACCCAGTCAGGGGGAGCATGTTGTTAGAGGTCAAATGGGGACGTAAGGCCAGCCTATGTTAGCAGAACCAGAAATGCACTTGTGATAATAAAAGGCTTGTGTGTAATGTGTGATTCCCTGGGCTCATTAAAATACTAGGTCATTATTTAAATTAAGGATCGACCTGGAAAAGAATCTGATGAAAGCTTCTCAGTAACCTGCAGGTAGTCTTCTACCTTCACAAACATGATTGTCCTGGATACTGAAGTCATGCTTTGTCTTTGTAGTGAGACCACTGAAGACACACGCAGCACTCTGTGCTATAACAAGCTGCTGGGGTCCAATGTGTCGGGTTCATTTAAGGGTTCAGGACATGAGCTGCACCTGAGTGACCCCACTCATTGAGGCATTATGTGTTTTTACTTCTCTCACTATTCTGCACAGCATACATGGGCAAGAAAACAACCAGGTGTAAAAGTGACATTAACCTGACATGGAACAGAGTGGCAGACCTCAAAGGCAATCAGGAAACCGACCACAAGCAGCAAAGGTCACGCACGCAATCGAAAGATTAAAGCTGCTTTATGCAGAACAAACTCTGCATTTTATTTACCTGTGACCTCCAGGGGAACCGTGTCCTGCTCATCATTCATGCCCACCACGACCTCACAGCGGTACAGACCGGAGTCACTGGAGCGAAGCCCTGACAGAGCAAGACTGGCGTTGTAACGGTTGGCATTGTAACCAGGCAGAGTTACCCGCCCCTGGAAGGCCTTCTTCACCTACAGGAGGAACGAAGAGGGATAAAAGTCAGGGAGGGAAACAGCTTATGAACCAATCATATGTCAGACTGAATCGTACCTTGACCACATTATCTTTGGCCACCAGGACTGACTGTTCCTTCTGCAGGCCGTCCGAGCCTCTCTGACCCCAGACCTTGGTCCACTTGACCCTGGGGGGCTCGTGGGATGAACTGGCGCTAGGGCGGAGGGTGAAGAGGCACGGGAGGAGAACAGTTCTGGAGAGCTCCTCACTAATGGTCTGATGGGTCACCTTCTGCATATTCACCACCGTGTCTGCGTTGGTTACACCTGATGAGAGGAGAGAGAGGGCCAATCAAATGAAGCCACAGGACTTTATTTCTCTTCAAGTATCAAAGACATGAGATGATTGCTCCTTGGTGAAGAAAAGCTGCTGTCCCTCCAGGTTCTCTGGCTCCATCAGATCCTCCTGGTCGTGGATTAAGAGGTAAAGAACAGAGGCTCATTGTGTCTCAGTGGTTATTGATCCAACAAACCATTACTGTGCTATCTGAACTAAAGGAGGCGGGGTTAGACTGTGGAGGTAAGACATCAAGAGTCCTTTAATAATCCATACATCAACCCTGGTTATGCTTTATGGGATCAATATCAACCCCCTCTGAGCAGCTCCAAGCGCCAACACCACCAAAGAGATATCAATATGACTTTCATCAGAAACAGCTGGTGACGGAGAGAAAGGGGACATTCAGAGCGTGCTGCATTCAGGGGAGCTCAGGTATCTTTGGACTGTCATATCATATCATACATTATTATTAAAATGATCATGTGTCACCTTGATGAGCGCTGTATGTTTATGTTAATCCAGTGTGCACAGTGTGTGAATGATGTTTGTCTGTTAATACTCATGCTTCACTTTTTTCTTTACCATGCTGCTCATTAGTCAACATCACAGACTGTAAATATTACAGGAGGAAGCCTGAGTGACGTCATCCGTCTGTTCCTGCAGGGGGCGCTGGAGTCCCATCGATGGTGGTCTCCATGCTGGAAATGCTGTCTCAGCCTAACTTTCAGTCAACCTAACGACAGGCTGAGAGCTGGAGCTGAGGCGGGTTTTAAGCCTCTTGACAAACCGTTACACCGCGCCCACCTGTCAATCAGGTCAGCTACACGCCTTATTGTGAATAACTCTTATCCTTCATCAAATCAAAACAGAAAAGTCATCAAAAAATCCTAATTAAATGCAACGCACCGTTTAATTACTATCACCGGCCCTCTCTGGAAGCTAAGCTGACATTCTTTATTAGATTTCCCTATTATGAGCCAGGGAGGGCAGTGCTGCACCGCAGTGATCTGAGGGGGAAACAAAGGCTAGACAGGACGAGACAAGGCGAACAGGGGAGGGAATAGGCAGGCAGTGCTATCAGAATCGAAGAGTGCTGTGTTATTTCTAACCACCAGCTCCACATCTAAAGAGAAACAAGACAAGACAAAAACAGAGAATCAGACCCAAAAAGAAACTGTGTCGGACGCCATTATTGTGGATGCCCTGAAAGTATAGAGTAGGCCGCCCGAGGATACAGGTGAAAAGAGGGCTTGTGTTTAGTGTAGAGTCTCTGGGGAGAGACTCAGCACATTCTGGAGGGTCCCAACTTTTCTCGACAATGGGACTCAACAGGAGCTGGTAAGCCCTGATCAACATGCAAGTGTGATGAACCCCGAAGCCCAGAGCAGCCATCACAGCACAGCAGGGCCAGGCTGGCAGAGCGCGCACCCCCCCACGGGTCACAGGAGCACCCAGGAGGTATCCCCAGAGAACCACCAGAGCCACCAAGAGTCACGCGGACCCGGGGAACAAGAGGGGGCAGCGAACGCCACACCCAGCGCGCCAAGACAGGCCCAGGCGGCGTGGGGCACGAGGGCAAACCCATCACCATACACCCAGCCCTGAGTGTAATGCGGTGCATTAAAAGTTGGGGAGGGAGGGTGGGTGAGCTGGCAGGGGGGCAGGCCAGAGGATTGCAGGGGATGGGTACTCTGCGACCTACCCTGAACCAAAGTCCCCGAGCCACCCCAGACCTCCCCCCAAGGTGTTTGTGTGGTGCATTAAAAAAAATTGGAGAGCAGGGGAGGCAAGCAGGGGGGGGGGGGATGGAGAGGACATAGCGCCGTATAGCCCTGCAATCCGCCCCACCGCAGAGCCCACCCTACTCAACCCCCCCCGCCCTCGGAGCCCTAATTGTTGTGTCCCTATATGTGCCTAAGAGCAACTATATACAGTGCGGTGTGAGATGTGTGAAGTGCACATTAAGAGGCAGACTGGTTTGGGGTCCGGCCCGTGAGGACAGAGCAGTGAGAGGGACCGGTGTGAAACCGGCCCTGATGTAGAGGGCTCCCCAGAACCAAGAGGCAAGGAGCCACAGAGGACCCACACGAACCAGCCGGTCCCGCCAACACTACAACCCCAGGAGCCGCAGCGCTGGAGCAGCGCCCCGGCGGACGCCATAGCCCCACAACAGGTCGGCCGCATGCAGCAGCCCGCCCCAGAGGGGTGATCGGGCCGCACCAGTAGGAAGCAAGGGCCCCGAGCCCCCACCCAACCCCCCCCAGAGCCGGCACACCGAGGACGCAGGACGCGCACCACGCACACCGCGGAAGGGAATCTGATCATATTCACATTACTATATTCTTAAACATAGAACACAATATAAACATTTACTTTGAATAATGAATAAGAAACGGTGAATATCCTGTTCTTTCTCTGGATAAGCCTTAGAAGAGCGCAGAGAGAGAGAGAGAGGGGTTAGCTAGAAAAACTGTCAGGCGTAGCAGCACATGTCGTGACATACTGCTTCGCACATACTCGCTGCACTGCATATGGGGGGTGGATCCATTCTAAATTCATGCGCACCAGTCACTCAAACGCGTACCTGCCTGCCTAACTTGCACTAAACTTACCTAATTAAAGTAGTTAGGTGTAGTGGCACGTGTGGCGTGAGTGAAGCTACAGTGGTCAGGCGCGCTTCACTATCGAGCACCGTCTACGTGACATGTAATACTTAGAAAAAATTGTCAGGCGCTTAGGCGTGTACACGCGTGCAGCTCAGTAAGCTGTGCAGTGCAGCGAGTATGTGCGAAGCAGTATGTCACCACATGTGCTGCTACGCCTGAGAGTTTTTTCTAGCTAACCTCTCTCTCTCTCTCTCGCTCTCTCTCCGCGCTCTCTCTCTCTCTCTCTCTCTCTCTGCGCTCTTCTAAGGCTTATCCAGAGAAAGAACAGGATATTCACCGTTTCTTATTAAATATTCAAAGTAAATGTTTATATTGTGTTATATGTTTAAGAATATAGATAAACTATAACTCGTTTTCTGTCAAATGGGATTCGGTAATGTGAATCTGATCAGATTATTTGTTTTAGATTAAAAAGAGACTAAAAGACCATTTAAACTGAACTTTCGTGTCTCATAATGTATATTTCGTTTGTTTGTGACTTTTAATTTGTTTAGGATTTATAAAGGGGTAAATTAAAGGGATATTTTTGTTGTAGGACTAATTAAAACGCAACGCACCGTGATTAATTACTTACCCAGATAGCAAACAATCATTGAAACAATGCGTTTTAATTAGGCCTACAACAAAAATATCCCTTTAATTTACCCCTTTATAAATCCTAAACAAACTAAAAGTCACAAACAAACGAAATATACATTATGAGACACGAAAGTTCAGTTTAAATGGTCTTTTAGTCTCTTTTTAATCTAAAACAAATAATCCAACGCGGCCGTTCGCTCCTCCAAAATAAAGGGTTAGGGTTAGGGTTAGGGTTCGTCCCAAAAAAAGTAACCGAAGAAATCCAACAAGAAGTCCCTCGATCGCTGCTATACCAGAAAGAAAGAGAAAAAGATCTCATGGGGAATCATGAGGATGAATATCCTGGTCAGTCGGACCTTCTTTGTTTCATGCGTCGCCGGAGAGGAGACGCGGAAGAGAATCTGATCATATTTACATTACTGAATCCTGTTTGACAGAAAACGAGTTATAGTTTATCTATATTCTTAAACATAGAACACAATATAAACATTTACTTTGAATATTTAATAAGAAACGGTGACTATCCTGTTCTTTCTCTGGATAAGCCTTAGAAGAGCGCAGAGAGAGAGAGAGGTTAGCTAGAAAAACTCTCAGGCGTAGGAGCACACGTCTTGACATACTGCTTCGCACTCGTTGCACAGCTTACTGAGCTGCACGCGCGTACACGCCTAAGCGCCTGACAATTTTTTCTAAGTGTTACATGTCACGTAGACGGTGCTCGATAGTGAAGCGCGCCTGACCACTGCAGCTTCACTCACGCCACACCTGCTTCTACGTGTGACTAACATATTTTTTTTTGTTAGGTGTCATCCAGGTGTGGCGTGTGTGTGCATACACTTTAAAGTGTGGCGTTAGGTGTGGCGTCAGCGAACGTGTTAACGTGTTAACGCACATCAAACACACATGTGGACGCGACTTGTGCATTGTGCCCGTGTAACCATTATAAGTCTATGGAAATTGTAGGTGTAGTGTCAGACGTTGGTCAGATCGCAGAGGTCTGGTGACTTCAGAGTGACTGGTGCGCATGAATTTAGAATGGATCCACCCCCCATACACACACACACACACACACACACACACACACACACACACACACACACACACACACACACACACACACAGCAGACATGTGAGTAGCTGTCATTGGTCAGTCCTGTAGCTGTTATGATGTTGCTTAAGCTAAGAGGCTGAGTGTCTTTTCTCTGATAACTTATCACCAGCCCTCCCTTCAAATCTCCTCAGCAGATGCATAAACAGACATAAATACCCACTTCTCTGTTTCTCCCGGCGACAGCAGCTTAGACAAGCACTAGTTATCTAACTCCTGCACCATCTGAGTGTCTGAACGGCAACATCAAAAAGGATTGGTGCTCTGAAACGGCCTCTCGTTTAGCACTCGAGTGCCGTTCAGCCCATTGAGTGAGGTGACCTGAGAAACTTAATGTGTGAGGCTTTAAAGGCAGAGAGAGAGGCGAGGAGAAGAGAGAAGAGGAGACGGGAGGAGAGGAGAGGGGAGGACACGAGAGGAGAGGAGGTGTGAAGTAAACACAAGTAAACAAGTGAAGCAGTGCAAGTGACAAAATCAGTGTTTCAGATCAGATTTTTTATACATGAGAAAAATCATGTTTTATGAAAGAAAATGTTCACTGTTAGGGAAATAAACGTTATTGGGACGGAGCTGAACTCTCTGACAGCGGTGTCAGAGAGAAGGATGCTGTCTTAGTTATGTGTCATCTTGGAAAATGTTTACCCCAGACGGCCTCCTCCTGTCTCCTCTTCCAAACGACATTGACAAATCTGAACCTCGTCTACCTGCAGCTTTCTTCATTTCTGCGCTCAGTCCTACCTGCCGAACATCAGGCTTCATGGGAACTCGCTGCACGCTGCTGCCTTTGCTATCGCTCATTTAACATCTTTTATATGACTAGTGCAGTGCCCGTTCAGAATGTGCTTGTTGGTAATGTGTTTGGTCAGAACGTGGCTGGTCAGGAAGGGCTAGGTGCAATGTGTAGTGCTGTGCTCAGTGAAACAACTTCACATGCGATATAGCACGTCTTTAGGCGTTGGAAAATACACCTGCCATGACATAGTTGTCTGTTGTAGCAATAGTAGATGCTATGTGTCTTGACAGCACAGATGATTGGGGTTGCTAAGATGTAGCTGCAGTGATTCAACAACATTAGTCGTGGACTGCATTCCAGATATGACATTATGGAGGGTGATCTTATATACATAGGGTAACATTTAACGTCACTGCACGCATACACGTAAGTTACACGATTCTGTTTAGAAAAGAGGACAGCTGTAAGGAAAACGTTAACGTTATGTTGCTAACGTTAATGTTAAATAACAGCTAAGCAAAGGGGAATCACACAAAATGCCATACGGGCCTAGTACAGTGTTATGTTAGCAACCAAAGTTACACAACATTGGCCGAGTGATTTCATCTGGCTTTGTTAACGACGACAAGCTAACGTTAACATAAATTCAAAAGCTTGGCCGACTAACGTTAAATATTCAAAGGGAAAATGGGACAGTATTTACAGTCAAACGGAAAGTCGGAGAGTATTTACTAAAGATAGCGTCCATTTAGCAAAACGAAATGGTAACGTTAAACTTACGTTATAAGTTGAAGTATCGTTGCGTGTGTGTCCTGTCCAGTCAACTCAGTGACGCAAAGAACACAGGCCGAATGTCTCAGTGAACGAATCCTTTGTACGAATCTTTTACTGAACTAATTGTAATGAGTCAGTACACTGAAAAGAACTGCTTTGCCCTCCACTACTCTCTATGACAAGGGCGGATATCTCACTTCACTATCAGGGGGGACAACTAACAGGCAGACTTTTTTTAAGAGCAATTCCTGAGGGGGCAACAAAGCTGCCATAAAAAGTACTGTTTTATCAAGAAAGGCCGAACAAACTGGTTTTAAATGTATAAAGAGGAAATGCTGATTCATACTTTTAAACTATACTGAATAATTAATGCTTTGCATGCCTACATCAACTGTCAGCTGGTCGTCTGTTTCAACGAACCTAGAGATGTGTAATAAGATACAAAATAAATGACGGGGGGAGGGTCTGGGGGGATTGTCCCCCAGAAGAAAAATGTAACTATTGTAACATGAAAATGAAGCTTTTTGGGGCATTTTGAGACTCATTTGTCCTCCACTTTTTTCTGTCTGATTGACACTGAGACTAAATATTATTACGATTGTGAAACTGACAGATATCCGTTGTAGTGACGGAGAACTGTACTCCCTGCAGATAGAAGAGCGTTTCTAACGCCAGACTGTGGTCTGTGGCTATATGGCCGGTCTTATTTCAACAGTAGTTTGCGTGGCTTAATGTTTTTGAGGATAATTTGAACACGTTCTGAATCTGCAGAGTGTTAGCTTTCTAAAGAGACCTTATTTGTGCTTGTAGTCCAAACAGTTCAAGAACAGTGTGGACTTCCTCGCGTTATGTCTGGAGAAAGTTGGCGATCGTCACCAACTCCACTCTGCTCCACAGACACTCGTAGTAGGTACATGCGCTGCGGAGTTTGGGGGGCGGGGTTTCAGCAGTGGACCAAACCACTGTCAGGGCAAAGGGGGGGGGGGACCCGATCTTTAAAAACGTAAAAACAAATTGTTTTGCGACTTAATAGCACAAGTGTTTTCAATTCATATTACTATATCACTCAAAATTACGTTTATGATGACATGAATACTGGGGGGGGGGGACAATTCTCTATTTTTCTAGGATTGGGGGGGTCCGGACCCCCCTTTTCCCCCTGTGATTTCCGCCTATGCTCTGCGCGTGCGCTTTGGTGTTCTTTCTGCTCTTCTGGTGTTTCCGGTAGGGTATGCTTCAGTAGGATTTGGCCATAACAAAACTATAAAAAATATTTTAGCCACAAATCTGAGCTCATCCTAACTTCACAATCAGCACTGCACTTCCTTGTGTCCTCAGCAACACACCAGCCAAGTGTGACGTCGATCAGATGAATGGTTGTGGAGAAACTCGACTAACAAACACACAGACAGACACACACAGAGATTCCTGGATTTATAGATAGATGACTTGTTTATCTTGCATGAGTGCATGCATGCTTGAACTATCATCCACACACACACACGCACACACACACACACACACACACACACGCACGCACACACACACACGCACACACACACACGCACACACACTATGAAAACGCTCATTGAGCAGTTGATGTCTGTCTGTGGGCTGTTAAGTATGAGCTTTAGGATGCATCAGGCAATCTGCATCGTGCCTAACTACGTTTGACCCCAAAAGTCCAGGTCGTTTGACTAGTGTGAGAGCTCCGTTTTGTGCTCAGGCACGGTACACTTCCTGGGCCTCGGCATGGATGTAGGAGGTGTTCTTCTCATGCTCAAGCACAAGCACGGGTAAACAACGTGGACCGTACATATCATCGATGCCGGCTTCCGTCATTGAGAAATTCAGGAGTGTTTGACAAATGTATCTGAGCAAACCACTCAACAAGTTGCCATCACGTTTCTCTGTGTTATTCTATTCTTATCTTATTCTTCTATCTTACAGTCTATGGCCGCTGTTAGATACAGGAAATGTTGAGGTGGAGTATTTTCTTTCATGCTACTCAGTGCATGAGTTGGCGTTATGAATCAATCAAGACACCTGAAATGTTGAAACAATAACTGACCCTTATGTTTGGTTTTATCGTCTCTTTTGCACGACATACACTTTAGGGATGGTGCTTATAAAAGTGAAAAAGAATGCAAATATTTGATTTCCTCACTTGGAGAAAAAAGCCCCGGAGCGCTCTGGAAGTACTACACGTATGATGATGATGTATGTGCATGAGGTAACCGAGCTCAGGCCCGGTGGGGACTGGAGCGATGTGAGCGCATGCCAGCGGGGGAATGGGCAGGGGGTAAATACTTTAGAACTGTATGGGACAACCCGGCTCAGTTTGAGTGCACCCTTAGTTCCACCTCCAGTGTAGTCCTCTACCTTCCACTGCCTTTCACATGGCTGGGAAAAAAACAACAACTAAAAAACTAGTACATTAAGCAAAAAGAGTGTGGAAACGATTTAGACTTTGCTGTCCTCAAAAACCCTCTACAGACTCATTTCAAGCATTGTGTCTCTTTGTATGCACTTGCTCTTGTGCGTGTGTCACTCTGAGATGCTTTCCACAGTTCATACCTCTTAGCATGGCGGCTACGTAAACAACCTGGCAGGATGAACCCGAGCGTTGCAGCACAATCATTCACACATGTAGAGAAGGAACGAGGAGCTGGCTTCATCTTTCACCATTCCTCTGACAGAGAATTTGAGCCCTGAGTCACCACATGGCCAAAGTGCCAGGGTTGTTAATTTTTAATTCAACTTTAACAGAAGGCAGCAACAATGTAATACGGAGAGGAGCAGACGGTCGGGGAGAGCACTGAGGAGGCGTGCAGTCTGTCCTGCATACGCACAAACAGATGCAGACACACAGCAGGGGAGTACAGGAAGAGTGAGGAGGGGGCAGAGAGGGACTCAGTGAGGTGAATGTCTGTGTTGCAAATTGTTTCCTGCAGAGCTCAGTGGAACAATCACTGCCAGACAGACAGAACAGAAGCTGTCGAGCATCTACAGCAAGATATGTACAGATACACATATCTTAAATTAATGCAAACTCTTTTGGAAGTTACTGAAAGACGTGCACTTCATTATTTTTCTCCTAATCTCGTTACATGTTTTCCATTCACACTAAACTTGTTCCTGCAAAACTGATAATTACAAAGAGTCAGTAAAATAAATGTGCCAATGAATTCTCAAGTCTTCTGTGTGACTTGCTAATAAGAGGATTAAGATCCAGTTTTTTCAAATGCTGTTTATTTTAAACAGCTCTGCAAATTTGAAAAGGGAAAATCTGATATTCCTTGAAATATCAAAATCTTTTCCACATCTCAGACATTGTTGGGAGCTTTAGATATCACAGATCACAGGAGCTGGGGATTGACCCACTGAGCACAAGCAGCAACCTCCGGTGTTGAAAAATGAAGCTGATGCTGACGTGCAAAATACTGCAGTTCCTCCAGTGCAGTAACAGATGGGGGACGTCACTCAGGCTTCAAACATTCATATTTATAGTCTATGATTCTTGCATGTCGTTCCCCTCTCTCTCTCTGCAGCCGCCCAATGTAAATAAAATGTGAGCATAAAAACATACAGCAGCGTGCAGCTTTCAGTCACATTATCACCTCTTTCAAAAAGGCTTTGAAGTTGAAATGATCTTCAGTGATCAAATCTAAATATGTCATTGTACTGTAGAAGCAGCATGTTCTGGGCTGAGAGACTCAGTTCAATATTCTTTTTTTGTTTGTCTTCCAATGAAGTTGTTCTTGATGCTACTTTGACCACTAAAGAGGAAACCTACTTCATAAACAGAAACCTGGGAACTGAATTCATCATCAGTGTTTCCTTTTTAGTCTTCCTGACGTTTGTTTCTCGCTGGAGGACAGAAGGAGATGATTCATGCTTCAGCTGATATGAAGGACATGCTTGATTACCTTCATCACACATCACTCCGCCTCTCATTCAGCCTCTTAGCTCGGCTACAGGCTCTACAACAAGGCTGCCAAGCACATATATCCATCCACTGTGGCTCCATTTCCCCTTTCTGCGCATTGAAGGTAGAAAACAGGTGGATCCGAACTCACAGTGTTGACCCAAAGAGGAGACCCACAGTCTAATATGAAGGACGGCTTCGTTCACGACTTTTGATCAGAAGCTCGACTTTGATTTTCACTTGAACTATTTTTAAAAGTAGCCACGAATCATCTGACAGATCTGCTGCTAACAGGCTTAAGGATGTATTCAGCTGCAGGGGCAGAGCCAGGGGTGGCCAGGCATCTGATTGGCCACCTCAAAATCCTGAACTATGACTGGCTGTTTGCCTTTTCATAGGCGGGACTTCTTTGGCTGTGTTACAACAGGCTGCTGGTAGCTTCCTTCGCATTTCATGTGGTTAGTATTTAACGTAGTGACTTTGGACGAAGGGAGCCATTTTCCGTGGGTTGTGAATGTGTGTCTGGGAAGAAATAGTGGCAGAAAGCCCTTGAAGCTCCTTTTAAATATTGGTTTTGTTTCATTTCTTTGTTCTGTCCCATGTTTTGTACCATCTGAGGTCCAAACTGCTCAATTTCTCTTCTGATTGGTTGAAAAATAGTAGAAATTTGAGTTGTGCTTTTTCATGAGGAGTTGGTGGTTGGTGCTGAGGCTGGCTGAGAATCACTGATCTACATGTTGTCTCTTTATTGTGGAGATAGAAAGGGTTACTAAATGCTTTTAATTCATGTGAATGAACACTTCAGGCCACCCCTGCAGAAGTCAGTGACCCGGTCTGCCCCCCCGGTCCAAAAAAAGTCTGTCTCCGCCCCTGCTTAGCAGTAACCTGTTTAAAGCATTAGATAGGTCAAAGTCTGGTCTGTGAAAATGCATATGTGCAGTTCTGTTCAGTGTAGACAGCCCGTCTGAAGTTGAACTAGGACTCACCACAGACAGCAGCTTGGAGCAGAAGGAGGGCCAGCAGGAGCTGCAGTCCACACACGGGCAGAACATCCGTCATCCTGCTGCACCTACAGAGACACACATGAAGAGAGAGAGAGCGAATGTTAGCACACAACATGCTTGGCTACAGGTGAAATGAAGCATTCTGAGTCGAGCTGTAAACTCACAATGATTAACCCCTTCACACATTTAAAAACAACAACTGTGGTGTGATATTTACTCTCCACAGAGATGTACAAGTTAAAAATGTTCTGGTCTCTATGTGCTGGTTTCTGTCCAAGGTCATAGGATGGTTAAACCGACCTCAGCATGAGTGCAGACAAACAGCAGACAGCCTTCAGCAGGTTGGCAGCCGGACACGGACGCTCAGTTTACACACACTAACATGGAGCAAATAGAGCTGAACACTGATCCACCAAGGTTGAAGTTACCCAGGTGATAATAAGAATCTAATCGTCTTTAGTAAAGGACTGTCGTGCCCATGACATGTTCCTGGTTCTAATCCAGCGTTCCTGTTCAATTTCAATTTATCTGTCAAATATTTTACACTCAATCATCATCTGAGTATTTTTACATCTAAATAACTTTTCCTGTGAAACATTTAAAATGTCTGATGACAAATCGTGCACTCAGAGGCGAGTACTCATTTTCTGACCAATTAAAAAGCTTTGTGGAAGCTAACGAGCCAATCAAATTCAACCCAACGTTATGTCCCACCTTCTATCTTGTGATTGGCTTTATCCCGTATCAGTTGGAAATACATAAACTGCAAATTTCCACAAAGTCTGTGTGCGCTGCGTTCTGTCAAAGGTAAGCACGGTAATGCTCCATCAGACGGCGCACACCATGCCCCACTGGGTCAGTTTCTAGAGCGTGAGCGTAGCTATGAGCAGCTGTACACACGGGTTCACAAGATCACAGGAGAACTACAAGATCACAGGAGAACTACAAGATCACAGAAGAACTACAAGATCACAGGAAAACTACAAGATCACAGGAGAACTACAAGATCACAGGAGAACTACAAGATCTCAGAAGAACTACAAGATCACAGGAGAACTACAAGATCACAGAAGAACTACAAGATCACAGAAGAACTACAACATCACAGAAGAACTACAAGATCACGGGAGAACTACAAGATCACAGGAGAACTACAAGATCACAGAAGAACTACAAGATCACAGGAGAACTACAAGATCATAGAAGAACTACAAGATCACAGAAGAACTACAAGATCACAGAAGAACTACAAGATCACAGAAGAACTACAAGATCACAGAAGAACTACAAGATCACAGGAGAACTACAAGATCACAGAAGAACTACAAGATCACAGAAGAACTACAACATCACAGAAGAACTACAAGATCACGGGAGAACTACAAGATCACAGGAGAACTACAAGATCACAGAAGAACTACAAGATCACAGGAGAACTACAAGATCATAGAAGAACTACAAGATCACAGAAGAACTACAAGATCACAGAAGAACTACAAGATCACAGGAGAACTACAAGATCACAGAAGAACTACAAGATCACAGGAGAACTACAAGATCACAGGAGAACTACAAGATCACAGGAGAACTACAAGATCACAGGAGAACTACAAGATCACAGAAGAACTACAACATCACAGGAGAGATAAAAGATCACGTGGAAATAAAGAGAACAACGTGCAAACACGTAGCTTTGTCTGAGGATGATTTGTTGTTCACTCGGTGCCTGTTTTGACGTCATGTTGATAAAGTGATGGAAAATATGATCTGGAGTCTGCATGTTGTGTTTTATTTTCAAACTGATGCTCTGTGTGTTTCCTTGTCTGACTTCCTATCCGGGTTGTTCTATTCTGCTCAGCTTGATGCGTGCTTGCAGCGTTCTCCATCGAAAATAGACTCGGAGTGTATTTGAAACGGAGCAGAGCGGAGTGGCGTTGCTGGCGCTATGACTGCGGCGTTTGATGTGGAAACAAAAGCATTGACTAGAGTGACATTGAACGGCGCCATGTTGCTTGACGCTGACGGACTGCAGCGCGCATGTAGTATGTGGAAATTGGGAGTATGATACTCTTAAAGTTTTGTTTCATGGGGCTTTTAGATGAATTGTGTTTAATAAAGGTCGACTGTGCACCTTTATCTTCATAAATCGAACAGTGTGTTGATGTGTGGCATCGGATTAACAGAAAGAAACAACATTGCATTTACGTGAAGAAAAAAAGACGTTGTTTTGGCGAGAACAGCACAAATTCAAAAACAGAAAGAGCCATGCAAGGAAAATCTATTGGCTAATGTGAGAGTCAGAAAAGTCAGGGGACAGAGAGCAAATGAGGCAGGTCTGCCCCTGCTGTTGGGCCACAGAAACCCTTAGTGTAAATAATGAATACGGTGTCTCTGGAGACGTGGAGGGCAGAGCGGGGCCTGAGGGCAGGAGAGGAGCTGGCAGAGGGAGGAGGAGGAGGGGTTAGGCTGAGAGCCGATGCTGGGCACAGATAACTGGTGTCAGTTACATCAGTGCCGGTCGCTCTGTCTCCGTTTCAAAGGTGCAGCCAAGGACAGAAATATAAAATACCTCTGCAGGGCCGCAGCTGAACGGAAGCTGATCGTGATGAGTTGGAGTCTGAAGAAGCCCACAACAGACGGACTCATGTATGCTTGAATGAACAGGGGGAGGAAAGTGGTCTGAAGCTTCACTGCTAGATTCCACTACACTATTATGGGATGTGTTCCGGTTTCTGTTTTTAGTACATTTGTGGTCCAAGCAGTATTGACCAATCATGCGTCAGCAGGCTTTGGTGCGCAAAGTAGAACAGTTCACACGGAGAGCAGAAGCCACCACATCGCATAGTGCTGTAATGACATAGCTGCTCATCAGGGGGAAACTGGCAGCAGTATATTTATCCTTATAAACACATATTTGCATGTAAGTGCAAAACAAAATTTCAACAAATCTGCTTGACTCTCTGTCGGTAGCATTTGGTTTTCAGGACTCACCTGAACGCATCAGGATCTGACCTCCATGTAAGAAACACTTTTTTAGCAAACTTAAAGGAAGAATGTGCAACATTTTACACATAAATCAGAAATCCAGTCTCTCCTGTGTAAATGTCTCTCTGAGTCATGACTGTCCACAATGAGTGAGAAGCTCGAGTCCCGCTGGCTGTGTTGTTGTCAGAGCCGTGGCCGTGCCAGAGGCTCGTACCGTTGAATGAAGCCATAGTAAAGCTTCTGTGTAACTGACTTTTTAAAGGCACAGTATTTAAATTCCACCACCAGGGAGCTGGCAGAGGTCATTCATCGTTGGACGGTCAAATGATTGGTTCTGAGCATATCCTCCCCCCTCACATAGTTTGGTAACTTCTCCACAGCCTCTCTCTTTTTCTCTCTGCAGTTCATCAATAGCACTTCCTCTCGATGCTTCGGTCACAGTCAGCGTGCTGTTACACCTCTTTGTTTCTACATCATCATCTCAACGCCACTCCGACTCTGTTTTTGACATCGCTCACCGCCTCCCGTGTAGTGACGGTACATTTAGAGTAATAACTTCTTATTTCTTAAACGTATTTACCTTTTGTCTCTTTAGCCTCTCTCAGGAGCACTTTAGTGTCGTTTTTCTCATTTCGATTACAAGCTTCACGCTTCACTGTATTTGAAAAAGACTCATTGAGGACCAAGAGGTGCAGGACAAAGTTTAATAAGTGTGTGTTTGTGTCTCTCTATTGTTTGTGTCCATACAGGAACAGGCAAGAGACAGGCAGCATGCTGAAAAAGTTTCCTTTGACAAGATTCGCTCTCTTGAGTCACTCTGACATTACCCACCCACATGGTCTAAATTCAGCTACAGAATCGTCTTTTTTCTTTCCGTCTGTGAACCTAAGACCCAAAAAGTTACAGATTCAAAGAAAAATCTGGCATCGTTCTTATTTTCTACAAATGGGCCGTGTAGACAGACTTAGAGGAGATGCATGCGTCAGAGTCAGTTTTTATTGTCCTCAAATCTAAACTGCTTTTTTATTTAGAACCACAGCTGTGTCATCTCGTACCGACAGTCAGGATGAGTGTGTTGTTGCTTTGTGTAAAAGATCTGAGCGGTGTGCACTGTTCCCCATCCCGCCTGTCACAGATACTGGACATGTGATCACCAGACTGACACACAGACAAGCTCACAGCAGACATATGGATAAACTCTGGGAACGAAAACACGATGCCACAGCTTGATGCATCTTTTATGTAGAAATCAGGGCTGTCAGCATTATAAAGTTAATCTTGATTAATCTCGTGCTATTTTGTCCCTTCAGGCTCACCGTAGATAGTGGTCCTCAGTGTCTCCCTGTAGTCTCAGTGATGTAAAAGAAGGACACTGCTGCATCTTTGAATGTCTCATTTCACTTTAACAAACTCTCAGACAGCTCAGCTGACGAGTCCAAAGTCATATCCACCTGATGACATCACACATTGACCTTTGTTACCGTTCCTTTGAGCTGTTTGACGTCAGTTTGGGATCCCTAACCACTTCCTGTTTCTGTGCTGAACTTCATGTCCTAACCTTCCTTGTACCCGACCTAAAAAGCCTCTGCATGTTTCTAATAAGCTCCACGAGCAGAAACGTGCTCAAACTAGGATCAATATTGGAGATGCTTTTGAAAAATGGAGAGAGGTTAGAACGCAGAAAGGTTTACAGACCGATGCAGAGCTGGATAAACACTGAAGCTTCAGTGTCCACCACATGGTGACCTGCGTGAGCATCCACTCTAGAGAGGAGGGGGGGGGGGGGAGACAGCTCACTATAATGTTTTGAAATTGGACTGCAGTACCAGTTTTAAACACTAGGTGTCAGAGTTACATACTGCTCCTTTAAGACTGTACAAAAATAAAAGCCCAACAATTTGTATTTTTAAATGCAAAATACTTCAATTTCCAACATACGATAAGTAATGCCATTAATCGCCATTAACTATGGATATTTGGGGATTAAACAGGATTATAATGTATAATCGTTTGACAGCACTCTCTTTCCAAAGAAAACCCTTTGAGTTATTGGAGGAACCCGTTTATGTCCATCCGTCATCTGATTTTAGAAACAGAGGTCATGGTGGAAATCTTAACTGAAGACTTCAGCAGGTACAGGGTAACAGAAATACAGCTCAGGTGAATAATGAGGACAGAAGCTGTGAAAGTCTCAGTCAGTGTCCAGCATCGCTCGCTGACCAGATCAAACCTGCAGACAGTCTGTGTCACTCTCAGAGGAGACAGACGCTGTCTCACACTACAGGTCAGTTACAGGGCAACAGTGCAGTGGGGGAGCAGCCTAAGGATAAAAACACAGAGGCAAACAGAAAGTATTTCATGATAATAACCGTCCAACAGGAGAAAGACGGAGGGCGGGTTGGGACCAGGCGGAGCGTTAGGAGCCAGCAGTTAAGAATCCACAGTGAGTTTTAGAGTCAAAGAAACCTACAAGGGATCGACTGAGGAAACTCACACATTGAACTGATGCTGGGAAAAAGCCAAACAGCCCAGGGGAGAGGCCGACGGAAACCACGGAGACAGAGACAGAATTCGTGGTCGGGGACAGACGCAACAATGGGCTGCTGGTCAGAGTGCTGGAGAGTCTTGCATATGATTACACAGAACAATCTGGTGCTGTATAGGTGTGCAGGAGAGGTTAATACTGGCTTCATTACTGATGAGGAGCAGCTGTGTGCACAGGTGAGCAGTGCTGAGCTCGATGAGGTGGGCGAGGATGGCATGCAGAGCAGAGGCAGAGTGAGTGGAAAAACACTGAGAGGAGTCGTCTGAGCCGAGGAGCAGAGTACAGGAGAACTGTGACACTTCTTCTTCGATTCTCTAAGGTGGACCTGTCACCTTCCTCACCATGGTGCATTATGAAGAGGGCTCATAAATCACTCCTGTCTGTCACTCCCTCATCTCAAACTGATGCAAAGACAATTCATACACACAATAGTGGGGCTTTTACAGAGGGAGAGCCCGACACTGTAGATTGAAAAATGACTGGTTGCCTTCAAGAAGATGAAACGCAGGTTTTAGAGGAACACGTCACGTTGTGTCAAACAACAATGAGCTTTAAGGGTTCAAAGTTCACTGGGCTGCTGGCTCTGTGTTTACATCTGTAGGTTTTATTGCATTGGAGCAACAGTCTAAAAGCTCCTAAATGAAACAAACAGCTGCTCTATTCCAGCACATAAGACTTGTATGAGATGGAACAGCAGGAGAACCTGCTGTGCAATTAAAGGCCCTGACACACCAGGGGGATCTTCGGCCGTCGGTCCGATCATCGCCCTAGTTTTTTAGGTGTTCCCGGCTCAGAAGTTACTCGTTGGCACCCGTCTGCCTTTTGTCAGCCGATTCGACATGTTGAATAGGCGTCGGCGCGGTCGGTGAGAGGAATCTCTCTGATTAGCTGTTCGGAGGTTTCATGTATCTCCAGCTCTCGACACAGGTTCGGGAAAGCCCCTTGAGCATGTCGCTGTAGTATCCATGCTTTCACTCATTTAGTGCGGTTTCTCCTTATTTGTCGCCTCCGCCTCTTCTTTTCTTTTTCCACTTAAAGACCGAGGGCTGACAACGCCAGTGCCATTTTCAACTTTTTATCAGACATTATTCTCGATTAGAAGTACCTATAATACGAGTGGTGAGGGACAGCGGAGTGAAAATGGTCATCTCGTATCATAACAACGGTTTATATATCTGCATTCTTCTCCGTCCTCGCCCCCTCCCTTTTCCGGTTTCCCTTTTTTGGAATGACGATTACAGATTACCGCCGCCTGCTGGCATGGAGAGTTATTTCCTCTCACGCATGCGCATAACGTACGTGGTGCCGTTGGCTGTAGTCTTTGCGGTATGTTCAAGTGCAACTTTTTTGCAAAGACAAAGGGGTCGCAAGGCGACGTGAGGCAACGCCAAAGTCGGCCCTCATCACCACTAGTTCTTTGCCGTCTGCTTGGTGTGTCAGGACCTTAAGATGAATGATGATTGACTAATCCATTCATACACATGCACACACCGCCGCCGCCGAAGCAGCGGGAGCAACTTGGGGTTAAGTGTCTGGGGATTGAACCCTGACCTTCAGGTTAAGAGACGACCGACTCTCCAAACAAAGCCACAGCCGCCACTTCTTAATTAAATTCATAAAAGTGTTATTATAACCAAAGAGAATACTTGAGGCCAGAGATAAGGGACAGGTAAAGATAGAAGTGATGTGAAGAGAAGAATGAGGTCAAACAGACGAGGCAGGGAGAAAACAGGACAAAGGGGCGCCTCATGGAGCGACATCATAAAATCCTGCTTTGACCAGGTACGGTCATTAGCACAGTGAAACAGAGATGGTGATTACCTTTAGGCCTGTCTAAACATTGGAGAATGTAAAAACGCGGGCAGAGAGTTCCAGAGGATCAGCTCTATGGCCTCAAAAGCACGATCGTGTCTTAAAATGAGTCTGTGGGCCGGACAGCAGGTGAAGGGTGTTGGACCTTAGAGAGCAGGTCTGTGAGTACAGGTGAATGAGTCCTGACAAATAATCAGGGGCCTGATCTCGAAGAGCCGTATAAGTGAGGGTGAGATTGTGAGGAACATGGCAGAGATCCCAAAGAAGCCATCGGATTTAGAGCCCACTATCTGGGCTCACAAATCATAAGCCAGAGACAGTTTAATTCCATTAAACACACACACAGACACACACGCACACCGTGCAATCTGAGGCTGTAACATTTCCCTTACAGCGTGAGAGGCTGAAACAGACTCAGGTTAGGAGGGACAGAAAAGCTCTGCATAATAATGAAGTCTTAGTGAGCAGGTTTGTTTGTATTCCCGAAGGTTTTCATTCAATTTCCATCACACTGCAGCGTGTTAATGACACACACACTCTGTATGTGTGTGTGCTCATTACTGCACACATCTGTGCATCCTTACCAGAGCCTGACCTGAATGTCTTTATACATTTTTACATCAGGTTTATTGTAAATAATATGTTAAGAGTTACGCTTTTGTCTTAATGTGATTTAAACCTTTTATTTTGAAAGGTATTAACCAGCACTGTTGTGCATGGATGCTAACGTGAAAAGGCGCAGTTAATCAGGAGCTGGACAAAGATGGATGGATGGAGGGATGGATGAAAGAAGAGGTAATGAGAGAACAGATGGGGGCGCGCTCGTTCCAGCTGTATCACCATGGAGCTGAAAAGTGCTGTCAATTATACTGAAGTGTTTCACTGCACAGCATGAACACGCACACCCTCATGGTAAACTACGAGTGTGTATTCAGATGGTTTCATAATTCTACATGAAATAAAACGTTGTGCAAAAGGGCAGAGAGATGGTTTATTATGAAGAGGACCAAACTCAGTATGGAGCGGGGGGACTTTGCTGAGATCCCTTCTGGTACAGAGTGCGAGAAGGAGCTCCAGATCTGCGCAGAACTTAAAGAAACGTGGGATGCGCCTAATTAGCTGGCAACAACTAAGACCGTCTCCTAACAGCACGCAAGCGTTTCATGTTAAGTCGCATCGCCCATGATTGCACGCTCGCTGTCCACACTGCATCCGTTAAATATTCAACTCTCTGCTCTGAGTTTCAGAGCAGAGAGTTACATGTTATAATACATGTTATAATGTCGTAAACATTATAACATGTAGTGCTTTTATTTTGAAGGTGGACAAACTGAAGTGAGGTGCTTTTATTTTGAAGGTGGACAAACTGAAGAGTGGTGCTTTGTATTGACGAGCTGTGAATCAAATCACAACGCTCAGAGGTACACAGCACACACAGGTACACAGCACACACGCACACACACACACGCACACACACACACACACACACACACACACACACACACACACACACACACTACATGTGCAGACACACACACACACACACACACACACACACACACACACACACACACACACACGCAAACACACACATGCAAACACACACACAGCCCCACACACACACGCATTCTCACGGACCTTATTGAGTGGGGACTATCAGGCTACACACACCAAGTGAGAACTGAAGTGAGGTGCTTTTATTTTGAAGGTGGACAAACTGAAGAGTGGTGCTTTGTATTGACGAGCTGTGAATCAAATCACAACGCTCAGAGGTACACAGCACACACACACACACGCACACACACACACACACACACACACACACACACACACTACATGTGCAGACACACACACACACACACACACACACACGCAAACACACACATGCAAACACACACACACACACACACACACACACACACACACACACACACACACACTCACACTCACACACACAGCCACACACACACATCAGCCTGAAACCAACACATCCGGGGTCCCTGTGAAGAATCTGGCTTGCAGCAGACTATCGTGTCGTCCTTTATGATTGGCTGATTCTCATTCTACAACATTTGTGAATAAGAAATGGCCACGATGGTGAGAAGAAGTAAAAGGAAGAGAGGGAAACAAATAAATGCAGCTCTGAGAAAGAGAAGGGACGAAGTGAAGAAGGGAGGAACGGACACGAGAGAAAGGTTCTCCTGAGAGATGAAGGGGACAGAAAGCTTTTAATGTGCAGGAAGG
The DNA here is from genome assembly GCA_020745685.1 of Tautogolabrus adspersus. Taxonomy (NCBI): domain Eukaryota; kingdom Metazoa; phylum Chordata; class Actinopteri; order Labriformes; family Labridae; genus Tautogolabrus; species Tautogolabrus adspersus. The sequence goes on from CM036536.1 coordinate 33,824,813, forward strand.
AAGTCAGGCAGCTGTGAAATGTCTGGGACTTCTCATTTGCTGTGCTACAAGGCCACTTAATACGAGGGTATATAATATATATAAGAAATGTTAAACCCGTCTGGCCACAAGCTCGTCTTCTTCTAGAATGTAAATGTAGCTTGTACAGGGAAAAATGTTTAGTTTCACAAGAGTAAAAAGGCAGACATGCAAGAACCTTCAGATTTAAAGAGAAAAAGAGAAAGCCGGCTACACACGAGACGATTTTCAAATCTTTTAAAACGTGGAGACCACAGACATGAGGACAGTGTTTAACATTATAATCCTCTGAACACACACTAGAGCTTTGATTCTCCTGAACCCGATTGGGCCCGACCCCCAACCCCATATCCCTTCGGGCTTGAATCGGGTCGGGTTCGCGGGATTTATTTTAATTTATTTTTTTAATGCAGACGTTTTAGTCTGCTCGGCAACAAGAGCACATACCCTCCCACTCCTGTGCATCTGATTCTGACCTTACTGACCAATAGGAGATAGGTTGATATAATGAAAGCGACGGGATACGCATGGTGGGGCTGAGACAAAGACGGTCCGACTGACCGGATTATTCTTCCTCCTAGATCCTGGTGAGATCGCTTCTTTTTTCTTCTGGTATACCGGTGATCGATAGACTACCTTTGTTGGATTACTTTTGTTACTTTTTTGGATGGACTGAGTTTGTTTTCAATGAGCGAACGGCCGCATTGGTGGATGGCTTCCTTCTTTTTCTTTGGACTAAAAAGACTAAAAAGACAATTTAAACTGAACTTTCGTAGATCATATTGCATATTTCGTTTGTTTGGGACTTTTAGTTTATGTTGAATTCATAAAGGGGTAAATTAAAGGGATATTTTTGTTGTAATTACATTTTTTATTTCATGCAAGGTACCGTGTGGCGTAAATTACTCCGAGGATATATCCAAGGATTAGAAAAGATTTAAATTGGTAATCTATGATTTTTGGTTAATATCAAAGAAGTAGGCGATACAAATATTAAGTTTGGGTTGGGCTCCTTTTTGATCATTTTGACTCTATAGGTTGATCTTCTAAAAGAATCCCTCGTGTGTTTAATGCTGATTGTAAAAGGTCGCATGTTACAACAGTGACAACATACAGTTTGTGTCGGCTCTGTCGAGTGCATGAAGTGCGGCACGCTGCTCTCCTATGAAAGCAAAAAAACGAACCTCGAGGATGAACAGGCACATGAAGAAGCCAGTCATTCAAACAACTCACATCAGTTATAATGGCCCACTTATTAAAAAATTGTCGGGTTTAAATCGGGCTCGGGCTCATAATTACAGTTGATGGGCCGGGCCGGGCACGGACTGAACGTGCACAGGCTCGGGTGGGGTCGGGCTGGATTTTTTGGGCCCGATCTAAGTTCTAACGCACACATGAGAAGACTCAGACCACGAGACCACAAACCTGCTGTTTGATATGACGATTCCACAAACACGAGATCTCACAGAATCTTACGTGATCAAACGTGACTTCAGAAGAAAAACAAACATGGAGGACGATGGACGTTTCAGCTGGCTGTCCTGTTGTGTGTTCAGTTTTTGCAGCGGTAAACAGAAAACGTATTTTTAAAATGTATTTTAAATATCTTTAATGGATATCAAAACACGTTACAAACATGAGAACAGAATGGCTATTAGCCATGTAGCAGCGATCTCGGCACTACTGATGGATTTGGGTAAAGGTCTGTAAGGTCTTAAGTGAATGTATCAGAATGCAGCATGCCTGCGCTAAAACGATGAAGAGATGTGTCTTCCATGCCGCCACATTCAGCCCCTTTCCTTCCTTCGTTCCTTTACCTCACTCGTCACAATCTGCGGCCACGCCGAGAGAGCGAGCTAATGATGAGCGTTGCCCGTCATTGGGGGAGCTCGTTTAATCTTCGCTTTTATTTTCATGACTAAACTGCGAGGCAGTCTGTTTAATGAGGGAGGAGGAAGGGTAAAAAATGAGATGGATACTATGTGGGCAATTAGAGAGGCACGTATTCCCCGTGTGTGACTTCCAGTCAGCGAGTTTGTGTGTGTCAGTGTGTGCGTCTTTTCCTCTCCTGTCCAATTGCTCCGCTCGCCAAGTCCCAAATTCCACCCAATCCACTTATGCAGCTCATTAAATCATCTCACAAGCAGACTGCACACTGGGAAGCATATGTGTCTGTGGCCTCTGTGTCTGTCACACACACACACACACCCACACACACACACACACACACACACACACATTCACGCACACACACACACACACACACACACACACACACACACACACACACACACATGCACGCACACACACACACACACACACACACACACACACACACACACACACACACACAAACAGAAAAAGCCCGCCGGTGGGGGTGATGTGCTGCTTTGATGAGCAGTTAAATTAGTCTCCACCTCATCACAATCACAGCATCAGAGACAGACACAGACATCCATCTGAGGCACCTGGGAGGACACGCACACACACACTCAATGCACACACGCACGCACACACAAATTAGGGCAGAATGCAGAGAGACAGATGGTGTATAATGTCATGTGGGATGTTGATGTATGTGAGAGCTGAGTCCGAGTCCACACGTAGGCGGATATTTTTATAAAGGAGGTTTTCCTCCTCCGTGTTAAAAAATAATCCCGTCCACACACGCTCAGCTCTTAAAAACATCTTCGTCCACATTAAAACAACAAACGTTACAGCGCACTGTCACGGCTGTCATGAGCATGCCAAGTCAACAACAACAACCTTTTAGACCACCATTCAAGGTGATTTCATCACAGTCCATCCTTCAATGAGCGGGCGAAGCAGATCACTCAGAGACAACAACGATGTCCTCGATGCGCTAACATTTTCTGACCATTCCTCTACAATGATTTCATTTACAAAGTTGTACCACCAAGTCCGACAGGGTCTCATCCGAAACCACCCACGTTGTAGGCGTGGTTTGTGTAGTCAGAGTGTTGTCTGAAGCGGCAGTGACCTCTGTAGTCCAATCAGGCGTCTCTGCTCGTCAACATAGTAGGAGAGTAACTGTATGTGTGTGTGAGCACGTAAAAAGTCCAGTTAGCAACATTAGCACCAGCACTAGTTCGGTCACGTCTGCCATCGCACAGCGCCCTAAAATGCAATTTGTGTACGAAAGGTCAAAAAGCAGAAAAAGACGTGTTCAGAAATACACGCCTGCATGTGGACGAGGAATGAGGATAGTGTGGCTGTTAAAGGTAATGTTAGTCTACAAAATGAAAGCTAAGGGAGATCACAAGTATGAAGATCTAACAGGTAGAGAGACCGCCCAGTAAAGACAGTGACAGCGAGATTATACCTAGAAGGGGATGACATTGACAGATCATCGAACATGCAAGAAGAAGAGGTTTAAAAACTGCTGAGGGACAGATAGTAGATAAGGAACTCAGAAGTAGACTGAAAGAATGGAGCATAAATTAGAGCTGGAGCATGGCGCTGACACAGGGAAGAAATCCTGTTTGTTACGGAGGGAAGAAGAAACCATGTTAAAGAGAGAGACACTGTGCTGTGATAACTGTGCAGGAAACACAATCACAGTGTGAGAATCACAAGAGAAAAGAAACGCAGGGGAGCGTTCCTTACTTCTCACCCTGTGCACTGCAGACTTCTCCCACAAGACAACAAACTGTCACCTGCAGAAGTTCTCTGATCACTCTGCCATTATCTGCCTCGTCGCTGATGGGGACGAGGGGCGGTATAGAGAACTCAACCTGGACTCTGTGAACTGGTGCCAGGGGAACTGCCTCCAGATCAGGTAAAACCAAAGAGCTGGTGGTGGACGCTGCAGGCACAGACCCACTCCTCTCACAAGGTGAACATCCAGGGAATGAACATTGAGAAAGTGGACTCTTATAAGTGTTCACCTGAACAATAAGCTGGACTGGACTGACAACATAAACACACTCTACAAGACAGGCCAGAGCAGACTTCACCTGCTGAGGAGACTGAGGTCCTTCAGAGTGCATGGAGACCTCCTTAGAACATAGCTGTTTTTATATATACACTCCTAAAAACATCTAGATAATTTCAGGACAGCTCCGGATATTCTCCTGACCTGGCTGTTCACACATGCTCCCCACAGCGGGAGACTATCCCTGTCAGACAGGAGGGGGGATGGGGGGTCTCCTGAGGTTAGACGTGACGTAAAAAGGACATGGAAGTAGCAGACTATACGACATGACAATGATAATATTTACCTTTATATCAGTGCTACTTGTAGTTCAACAGAATCACAATCTGAACTAAAGAGTGGAGAAGAACATACTGGAGAACAGGAAACAGAATGCAGCAGGTTCATTAGAGCACGGAGATCGTAGCGGTTGCATGCATACACTGCACTGTGCAGCAGTGACAGTATATAAACGTCACAACCCCCTCCCTCTCGCTCGAGGTGAATTCTCCTGATTATATCCTGCTGTGTTCTCACATCAGCTCACTCTGACTTTCTGCAGAATAAATACGAGGAGGCTGGAGGAGAAACTCCGGGTGAAGTCTGAGGGAAAAATTCAGCTGTACTGTATATCTACCATATTATATCGTCTGATACTTATGAGCAGTAATATACAGAGCTGCAATAACATGTTGAACTCTTATGTACACTGTGTGCATGATAGTATTTATTTCTATATCACTGTGCTAACTGCTGCTGTGTCTTGGCTCCTGGACTAACTGTACACGGTGTGCTCTGTTTCTGTCTCTCTTTGCTCTTTGCTGCTGTAACTCTGCACATTTCTCTGTCGTGGGATGACTTAAAGTTTGTATTAAAGAGAGAAGGAATAGTAAGCGGGCATGAGGACGGTGGCTGGAGCTTTACATGATCTTTACTTATTAGATAAAAACACTCAGAATGAGCTGATGAGTCATGAACGTCTGCAGCTATTTCTGGGGTCCAGGTAAAAACAGTGGGAGAGGGAGACTGGCTTGAATCCCCTCGGTATATTGATTTTTAGACACACACATTCAGGAGAATCAGAATTGATGAGACCTTCCCGAGGCCAAGGTTTATTTACTCATCTGGCCGCTCTAACCCCGCCTCCATCTATCTGAGAATATGGGGCTACCTGCAGGGGCCCAGCAGCTTCTTACATCCAGGCATGACAGCTAATTTCAAGACTGTGTGAGCGAGAGAGAGAACGATGGAGAGATAGTGAGCCTGCAGCAGGCCATCTTCACTGTGCACACACTCCATGAATCAACAGGAGGCAGAGACACAAAATGAGAATTCACAGAGGGGGGTAGTTCCATTTGAGGGGCACTTGATTTTTAGTTTGAGGCTGTTTCTGCAGCGTCATTATGATTCAGTCGGTCTGCTACCAGAGGGATCCATTTAAAACCAGCTCTGTGCTTTACTCCCTGCTGTGGAGTTTACTCTGTTTACATCTCAGCCTGTCATCATTTGTGTTCTTTATGGCTAAACTACTTCTTACGTTTATGCAAATGTGTAAGAAACTGGTGTTAACTGGTGTTTTTAATTCTGCTGGTGTTTGTCTTCTCAGATCCGGTTTTTACCGGTGGAGTAAGGTACAACTAAGCAACTAAATTTAAGAGACAAATGTTCAACTTTTTAATTGGAGAAGCATATTTGGCGATGTACCTGACTCAAAGGGATAAAATACAGACTGGGCTTCAAGTTGATGTGATGGCCTTGTGGAGGTGCAACATTAAAGCCAGGCTGAGGCTGGAGTTCTGCCTCCACAGGACCACTGGGAACGTGGAGGAGAGCTGTGGAGATATGAAGGAATAATGTGCTGTGTGTCTGATCAGGGAGTGTTAATGTCAATATGTTTCTTTGACTTTACAAGTCTGCCTGTTTAATTTTACTTTGTAAATAAAGTATTTTCTAAAAAATACAAATCAAAATACTCCAGTTCATTCATGGCATCGTTACGTGTGACCCTCCACCTCCCCATCACCACCAAGCCTTCACAGTTTCCTCCCTTCAGCTTCAGATCACAGCATCAACTAACCCCTCCACCTTCAGTGTCCGGAATCCACGGGGGGATTGATCTTGCTGCCGCTCAGGGCGGACATCTTGAATCACCCTGTCTCCCTGTAGAGATCAAGCGCCAAAGATTTTCGAGGAATGCTACAAGGAATGTAGCAAGCTAAGCTACAGCAACACGGCTAAAGTAGCTTACTACATCTAAGCCATCTTTATTTATAATAACACACACACTTGAGTCTGTGTGTGTGTGTGTGTGTTTGTGTGTGTGCAGAGATGTAATGAGAAGCCTTTGGAGTGTGAAACACATCTAGCAGATCACGTACCCCTCCTCTTCCTGCATCCCCCTGAGACAAGAACAAACAGTTCAGACAGGATTAAGGAGGACTTTGATCTGCTCAACTCCATCGTGTTCATCAGTTATTGATAACCATCAAATCAGAGAAACTTCATCTTCAACGTGTTCACATGAAAGCTGTCTCTGTCCTCTGGTTCCTCCTATTCTCTGTCCTCTGGTACCTCCTATTCTCTGTCCTCTGGTACCTTTTATTCTCTGTCCTCTGGTTCCTCCTATTCTCTGTCCTCTGGTACCTCCTATTCTCTGTCCTCTGGTACCTTTTATTCTCTGTCCTCTGGTTCCTCCTATTCTCTGTCCTCTGGTTCCTCCTATTCTCTGTCCTCTGGTACCTCGTATTCTCTGTCCTCTGGTACCTTGTATTCTCTGTCCTCTGGTACCTCGTATTCTCTGTCCTCTGGTACCTCGTATTCTCTGTCCTATGGTTCCTTGTATTCTCTGTCCTATGGTTCCTTGTATTCTCTGTCCTATGCAACCTTGTATTCTCTGTCCTCTGGTACTTTGTATTCTCGGTCCTATGGTTCCTTGTATTCTCTGTCCTATGGTTCCTCGTATTCTTTGTCCTCTGGTACCTCGTATTCTCTGTCCTCTGGTTCCTCGTATTCTCTGTCCTCTGGTATCTTGTATTCTCTGTCCTCTGGTACCTCGTATTCTCTGTCATATGGTTCCTCGTATTCTCTGTCCTCTGGTATCTTGTATTCTCTGTCCTCTGGTATACTCTCTGTCCTCTGGTACCTTGTATTCTCTGTCCTCTGGTACCTCATATTCTCTGTCCTCTGGTACCTCGTATTCTCTGTCCTATGGTTCCTTGTATTCTCTGTCCTATGGTTCCTCGTATTCTCTGTCCTCTGGTACCTTGTATTCTCTGTCCTCTGGTATACTCTCTGTCCTCTGGTACCTCGTATTCTCTGTCCTATGGTTCCTCGTATTCTCTGTCCTCTGGTATCTTGTATTCTCTGTCCTCTGGTATACTCTCTGTCCTCTGGTACCTCGTATTCTCTGTCCTATGGTTCCTCGTATTCTCTGTCCTCTGGTATCTTGTATTCTCTGTCCTCTGGTATACTCTCTGTCCTCTGGTACCTCGTATTCTCTGTCCTATGGTTCCTCGTATTCTATTTCCTCTGGTACCTTGTATTCTCTGTCCTCTGGTACCTCCTATTCTCTGTCCTATGGTTCCTCCTATTCTCTGTCCTCTGGTACCTCGTATTCTCTGTCCTCTGGTACCTCCTATTCTCTGTCCTCTGGTACCTCGTATTCTCTGTCCTCTGGTACCTTGTATTCTCTGTCCTCTGGTACCTTGTATTCTGTGTCCTCTGGTACCTTGTATTCTCTGTCCTCTGGTACCTTGTATTCTCTGTCATTTGGTTCCTTGTATTCTCTGTCCTATGGTTCCTCGTATTCTCTGTCCTCTGGTACCTCGTATTCTCTGTCCTCTGGTACCTCCTATTCTCTGTCCTATGGTTCCTTGTATTCTCTGTCCTCTGGTATCTTGTATTCTCTGTCCTCTGGTACCTCCTATTCTCTGTCCTATGGTTCCTCGTATTCTCTGTCCTCTGGCATCTTGTATTCTCTGTCCTCTGGTATACTCTCTGTCCTCTGGTACCTCGTATTCTCTGTCCTCTGGTTCCTCGTACACTTTGTCCTCTGGTACAGCGTATTGTGTTTGTGTTTTGTAGATTCAAAATGTTTGCATAAAAACGTTCATAGGTTTAGTCAAAGCACGAGGTGTCAGAGTCAGGGAGTGAATGAAGGGGCTCCAGCCTGAGAGTGAAGTAAGAAAGTCATTGAGTTTTTACTTCTGATTTATTGGACGCTAATTAATCGTCTTTACAGCGGAGCGCAGTGTGAGCCAGCAGCCAGACAGGATTCATGATATTTCTCTCTGCAGCAGAGAAACTGGACTTCTAATTATTTTCAGCTGTGAGCCGACTGAGGAGGATTTCAGCATAGCAGAGCTTAAAGCAGATCACTTAGATGTGATGTTTTATTCTTGATGGATCAACATTATATAGCACATGAACACACAGGTCATAGAGAGTCTGACTGGACTCAAAGTCTGAAATGTTGTTCTTCTTTTCTTGTTTGACTATATCTTAATTTTTTTTATTTTTGATATGATATACTTTATTAATCCCCAAGGGGAAATTTGGGTTTTACACTATTTATTATTATTATATAGTTATTTTAGTGACATGCTTCTCACACACACAGGATCACACACATCCACAAACAGGACCTGTGAACATGCATTAGTGGAGAGATGTCAGAGTGGGGCTGCTACACACGTCTAAGCCACGTCTAAGTACGGAGGACTAGCCTCCGTACACGGGGCGCGGGCAGTAACCACTGCGCTACCAGTGCCCCATGAAAAGATTTATTCAAACAAAAAAGGAAAAAACTAAAGCTTACTTCTTTGTGAGTGTCCCAAACTCAAACTCAAACAATGTCCAACATAATAAAAATTTCGAAAACAGCCAAAGACTAAAGGTGCAGTCATGTGGTGTCTAACGCATCGGAAAAGCGAGAGTTGTTAAATGCACAAGAACGCCTGCTCAAGTCCAACAAACAGGAAAGAAGGAGGTGCACAACATGACGACTTGATGTCATATTCGTCATAAATGTTAAGATACTTTTTGATTCATTCGCATATTGCACATCAACGTTCTGCTCAAATATAACTCGTAACAGAGACATTCACAAACCTTCTTCTTCGTCTTCGTAGCGTCCACGCTGTTTGTTGTTGTTCAAACATACAGACTTTATGAATTGAACACGTGAACACACTGAGGACGGAAGAACATGTGAATTAATCAAAAGCATCTGAACACTAACTAATCATCTGTTGATGTTGAATATGACATCAAGTCGGCAAGTCGGGGACCTCAATCTTTCCTGAGTCCAGTCTAAGTTTATGTTCTGACTTCATGTTCATTTCACAACTCAGGAACTCGTTTTTCCGATGTGTCCGACACCACATGACTGCAGGGAAAGGGAGGAAGTAACATTTGACATGAAACACAGGGGCTAGAACTACAAAATAAAGCTCAAAACTAATCTTAGAAATAATGCAATAAAATGAACACAAAGGGAGACCAGCAACACCATGGAAGAAGGAGAGACAATAATAAAACAGGAAATCAAAACTCTGAAATCAACAAAATACAAACCTAACACATCAAGACAGCAGCAGCATGAATCATCCCGCTGATTATTAATGTCAGAGCAGCCTCCTTCAGTCACACTGCAGGGACCTCCTGCTCCCACAACAAACACAACTAAAACCACAAACACTGTGACACAGAGGAGACCGTTCATTTTAATTAACCCCATTTCTGATTTCTAAACCGCCTGCGGATGTTCGAGCCTTTCCCCTGTGATGCTTTAAATACGAGATTAGACACCAAACAAACATACACAACATTCAAGTGATGACAAATGAGGACGCAACTCATTCAAATACCAGAGTACCGGCGTCCCAATGTGACCTCGTCCAGCCCGTACATTATTACTGTAACAATGGAAGACAAGAGGACTTCACAGGGTTTACGAAGCGTCAACGAGCAAAGCAAACGGAGGGTTAGAAGAGGAGAGGAAGGAGGGGTTAGTTTATTTTAAGTGAAAGAAGAGAAGCTGATGAGATTGTTCTATAATGAAAGAAGCAGTTTGTTTGTGTTTTTGAACATTATACTCAGGGGCGGAGTCAGACTGTTTTTGGACTGGGGGGGGCCGGACCGGGCCTCTGACTTCTGCAGGGGTGGCCGGAAGTGTTAGGAACGCATATGCCAGGGAGATAAACAATAATAATAATAATTATCGTGATATAATTGTTCTTGTTAGAAAAATCACAAATGTTTGAAACATTGAAACCCATTATTACACCACCCAAACACCAGAGGGCGCCTTAAATGCTAGTTGCCACAAAGCCAAAAAAAGGGAAAATTATAGATATCAATTGATACGAACATATTTATCGTGATAACATTTAGGAACACAAACATTCACACGATTTATTTATTAATCCTTTCTATCTCCACCATGAAGTCCCTGACGCCTCTAACAAGGCAAACAGTTTAGGGGAGGCCACTGGGGAGGCAAATCAGATGTCTAGGCCACCCCCTGGCTCTGCCCCTTAATGTACCATGTGATCTTTGATTGGTGGTGACAGCCCCTCCTTACGCCCTGTAAGGGGAAAGTCACGCTTTAGATTCTCTCGCCTTTCACCTTTTGTATTTCAGCAAAACTGACACGTTGAGAAATGTAATTTTCCTTCAGCCCATAAAACAAATAGAACAAACAAGGTTTTTTATTCACTTGATCTTCCCTCCTTCCTTTAACGACGACTTGTACTTAAGAGCTAACATTTTAACGAGTTCAAACTGTTATTAAGAAGAAGAAGAAGATACCAGAGGAGGCCTGCAGAGCTGACAGGCAGATCCCCGGCCGTTTCAATGTCTGGTTTGAATTCATAATTGGATATAAAAGAGCAATCGCAAGACGCACGACTGGAGTATTGGCCTCGTGAACGTGCCCGCGTTAAATAGTGACCCTGATATGATGCATTTAGAGGGATGCAACAGAAAGAGATAAAGGAGGGATGAATGAATCATCATCTTATAGCTCTATGACTACACTTACTCACATTCATATACCACACTCGAGTGAAGATTCTCTAACATTAATCCACCGTGAATTCCCCCCTAGACGCTTTAAATCCACTCCAGATATCTCTCTCGCCACCTCAGCAGAGAGTGTACGAGTGTGTGCACACTCACACAAGTGAAGGTAGGAGGTCGAAGTCAATGTTTGCTTTATAAATCACAAAGGAGCTTTTTTTAAATCAGCTGCTGGGCGAATTTCTTTCAAGCACCGACTGCAGAGCCTGTGCACTCGCTATTTGGCGATCGTTCAGTTCTCAGGTGCTCGTCTCGCGCTCCAACAGCAAGACAAAAGAGAAAGTACACATGCAGGAGAGAATCCTCATGCACAGACAAACCCACTGAGAGGAGCGCTTAAACATCCACTCCACAGCTTTAGACAGCTTTCAGGCTTTCAGGAAAGTTTAAGCCTCCTCGGGGATGGGGTAGGATAGCTCTTCAAGTCACACTAAGGGTGATTTAACATTAGGACCAGATCCGAGTACGCTTGACCACAAAGTCTGGTTCATTTGATTATTGAAACACAAAGCTACTGTACTTGGGTACTGTGCCTGAGTCTACTTGAAGAGGTGTTCTCTAGCACGTGTTATTTGTACTTGAGTATGGTCCCGGAAGATATGAACGCAACTGCGCTCAAACCAGGAAGTGGACCGCTATGTGACGTAATTCCAAGCGTCTCCTGTCTCTTCAAAAAATGCTGTATTTGTGCAGCACGGGCCGTTTCATCCTCTGAGCTGCACACTAGATGTGGACGTAGGAAGACGGCGTCTCAGAAATAACAAACATCCACAGTTAGTAGGAATGACTCAGACCACGTGGTTGCCATGGTTACTTCTTCTTTCTGCTGTTTTGGCAGATTTGCAAACTATGTGCATACTGCCACCTGCTGTATCGGACTGTGTACATACCCAAGTGTACTCAGGTACGAAACGATGTTACTAATGTGAACGCAGACCAGCGGGGGAGGGGGGGAGCAATCGTGCCCGATGTGAAAACGCCCTGCGATGAGGGAGCTCAGCCTCAGGTGTTCAGCCCTGCGAGCTGCAAAAGGAAGTAGTTTTCTGTGTGTGATTATGCAGTTGTATGCATTAGGAGTTGGCATGTGTGTTCTTCTGTGCATGACAAATTCAGCAAGCGAGGACGTAGTCAAGCATAATGAGAGCCCACATCCTGGCGTACATGAAAGCAAAGCAAGAAATCAGCAGAGAGAGTTTTACTACGAGTATATCTTCAATAACAAGCTGTTCTGGTTCCTCTGCTGCTCTCTGCTAAGCTGATGGGACTTTAATGTAATGACTTTTCTGATAAATACAGAAGAGTGAGTCCGACACAATGATGGTCTATAAATGAAAGCTCACACACAGTGCAGCTACAGTAACACTGACACTCTGACAGACAGACAGTCAGAGATCAACAGTTCAGCCTGCAGAGCAGAGAGGGATCCATCACAGACAGCAGTCCACAATCAATCTGAGCTCAGAGCTGGACTCACCATGATACCAATGCCCCTGTTGAACCTCTCACACGCTCACACACACATAATTTTAGAGAAACATTTGGACCAATCAGTGGAGGGTCAAGCCAAGGCTCATTTCATGCATTGGTAGTCTCTAGATTTACCCGGCAACAGATCTTAGAGCTGCTGCCAAGGGTATCAGGACAGACAGACAGACAGACAGACAGACAGACAGACAGACAGACAGACAGACAGACAGACAGACAGACAGACAGACAGACAGACAGACAGACAGACAGACAGACAGACAGACAGACAGACAGACAGACAGACAGACAGACAGACAGACAGACAGACAGACAGACAGACAGACAGACAGACAGACAGACAGACAGACAGACAGATGGGGGGAGGGGAGAGCCTGTGAGGAAAGGCATAGAAAGTAAAACCACTTCACAAAAACCCGTTGGTGGAGAATTTATAATCTTATTACCACCTGAAAAACCGAAGTCCACATTAAAATCAATTTAATGGTGTTTGAAATGTTTCATTCGGCACCCCAAGGCGATACAGACGAGATCAAAGAAGAAGATAGCAGTGAGACATCTGAGTCCAATCAGCACAGGTTAGAGACGCCATAAGTTCACCCACTTTCATGCAGAGAGACGGAAGACTTAAAGGAAAGTAATGTGGAAAAAAAGACTAAAAGTGTTTTAGAGGGATGTTAGCTTAGCACATCTCTGACCTGTCCACACACACACACACACACACACACACACACACACACACACACACACATACACACACACACACACACAAACGCCCACGAATATTGACATCCTGGTTCTGTCATACAACTGTTATTTTTTTTCCGGACCATTTTTTTAAATAATCGTGACATTTTATGTTTAATGATGCAGCCCTGCACACGCACGCACGCACGCACGCACGCACGCACGCACGCACGCACACACACACACACACACACACACACACACACACACACACACACACACATACACACACACACACACACAAACGCCCACGAATATTGACATCCTGGTTCTGTCATACAACTGTTATTTTTTTTCCGGACCATTTTTTTAAATAATCGTGACATTTTATGTTTAATGATGCAGCCCTGCACACGCACGCACGCACGCACGCACGCACGCACGCACACACACACACACACACACACACACACACACCCAGACACTCACTCATGCATGCAGTAGGCAGTGATGTAGGACTCTGCAGCCGTGTTAAAGTCGTTCCTTTGCAGGTGAGTGCAGCTCTCTCTGGCGATGCACCTTTGCTCTCCTCTCAGCATTCAGAGCTGCAGCAGCTTCTTCTGGATTTGAAAGTGGAGACAGATCTCTGAACTGTTCGACTTCAGCCAGCTGTCTTCTTCTGCTCTAATTCCGCTGCCAACTTCATCGTCGGCCAATTAAATTCCACTGTCGTTATCCTCATTCATGTTATAAGCTCCAACGAGGGGAGTCATGGAGTATTGACACGGATCAAATTGGCAGGGAAATCTGTTTAGAACAGCACATTTTTTAATTCAAATATCTATGTATGGGGTCGGTGTATGGATTACACAAGTAAGGAAGACAAAAGATTGCCATATCAATGTTTAGTCTCAAGCACCCCTGATATGTAGACACTGGAAAACCCTCTGAAGAAGAAGACTCCCGACACGTGGCTAAACCAACATGGACTACAAATCCAAGAGTCCGCCAGCTGCTCCTGCCAGCAGTCTATCGGTGTTGTCTCTGTCCAAATCAGTTCCCCTCTTTAGACCAACGCTCAAGCCACTATGTTTACGCCCTGTGACGTTTCTCCTTCAATCTGAATGTCGTGGAGGCGTAATGGGGGGACGAAGTGATCCCCCCTCTGTACCGTCTTCAGAGGTAGTAACAGAGGCGTTACAGAGGGGAGACAGTTTCAGCTGAGCCAGCAGGAGAGAACAGCACTCGGACCTCGGAGCTCCAGCTGTGCCGTTACTGGGACGTCAATATTACGCCGTTACAGAATCAATATTAACAAAGACGTGATGACGGCTGATCTCAGTTATGGAGCTTTTGCAGAAACAAGCAGTCTGAAGAGGGTTTCTCTGTCAGCTTGTTGTTGTCTTGTAGTTTTGTGTCAGCCTGCGTCATGCTCTATAAAATGCACAAAGCAGCATGGTACAAAAACAAAACATAAAAAGACACTTTTACCACATCAATAACAAACACTTGTTAAAAAAATCATGATCACCTCTTTGGCTTCAGCGACCAGAGAGGAGAATCAGAGAAGCCTGTTTCTCTACCCGGTGGACAGAACCAGCTGTCAGTGTTTGTCTGAATAACACAAAGGACGAAAACATATATCATGACCGTTTATCATAACGCTTTACCTACAAACATGACTGTACTCACACACCATTTGATATAAACTAAGCCATTCCATCAAACAGGAAGTAAGCGTGCATGAATCAGCCCATCCTGAGGAGGGGCCTGAATGGTTATATTTCAGAAATAGCTTTCAGCTCTCTTCCTCTACCCAAATATGTCTTGTACCCGCTAAGCTTTGGTTCCCATTTCTCTCAGATCCTGGGGAACTCTCCAAACACTTAAACCTTGACAACATGCACGTCTCCTCTGGGAGCTGCGGCACATGAGTGGAAAACCTGGACCATCTGTAGTCGTCTCAAACTCTGCCTGTTTAGCAGCTCATCAGAGTCTGACAGAGAGAGCTCGTCCAACAATGATTCAAACATCACATACTTCATATCCTTCAGGGAGGCGTCTTTCACTCATTCACTGAGTGTGAACATGAGGCCTGTCGAGTGTTTGTTAAACAGGAAATCTATGAGGCAGACACAACAGGCAAAGCTTCAGGAGCTGTCCGGTGCTGAAACCACATAAAGAGCCCACAGGGAGCCTTTCTTTTTCTAAGGATTAACTGAGACAGGAACACACCGGCATGATGGAGAAACTAACAGCTGTGTAGTGTTTGCTTCTCCTCCAGGCTGTTTGAAAAAGTGACTGATGGAGACACACTCAGATCCAGTGATGATCCATCTAGTTCTAACAAAGTCTAAACATTCAACCCAACCTGAGAGACAAAGGAGAGGCCAGGAGAGGAAAGGTAGCTGTGAGGAATCCCAGCAGAGCCACAGCCCCTCCTCCAATCACTGCAGGATCCTCCGATGTGTCCCTGTCATTAATTCAGCAGACACAAACTGTTACCAGATGTCATCATTTATTCATAGTATTTAATATGGAAACTGCTTTCTTTGAATACATTTGGTGGGAGAGGGGTGCAGAGCTGTGTTTGAGGAGGAGAGGGGGGGTCTTAGATGAATATTCATGGGCTGCGTCTGGAGGGGATTGTGGCAAACTGCCCCTTTTTTCTGCCTCTGTGCCTCCTGGGCTTTGTCTGCTCTCACAGTAGTCACGGTGGCTCAGCTGAGCTGCTCACGCCTGGCTCCTGGTGCAGTTGCGATTTCAACACGGCTTATGCCAGACTATTAAATTATTAGCCAAGGCGACGCTGTAGCAGCAGCACACTGCGGTTCTGCTCCATCTGCTTTGCAGTTTCAGGGATTCTCTGTTGGGCAAAGGTGCAGCCTTTATTAAAACATGCAAAACCCTGTTTACTGGCGGTGCCAGGCCAATGAGGAATGTAGGAATATTAATGTTTTCTGTTTGCTAAATCTCTGCAAGAATTCAGTGTATTGTTCACTCGCTTGGACACTATTCAAGTGCAAAATTGAATTCCTGCCCATTCAGGTCTTCAGCTACAAGTGTCTGCACTAAGCTGAGCACAGCCACGCAGAGAAGACACATTACTGAACGTGTGACGACACAAATGGGTGCAAAGAGCAGATCATTCAGTCAAATCCAAAGTCAGTCCCAGTCTCTGTTTCTTTCTTTCTTAGTCTCGGTTTCTTTGTCCTTGCCCACAGTTGGAGTAGCCCCACTGAGAAGCAGTGCATCCTGCTCTGAAGGAATACTGTTCATCCAAAATGTGCTGTTGTGAGATTGATGTTGATGAGAGACCGAGAGAGACACACACAGAGACCTTCTACAATATGGATGAGAGGCTGTAAGGAGGAAGCAGAGGCCTGCAGAATGAGTAACAGACCAATTTAATGTGAGCCGGTAGAGCAACAGGAGCTGGAAATACTCAGGAATTAGGTTGAGAGGTGAGCAGCAGCTCTCACACACACACCTCACAAACACACACACACACGCTGCACACAGACACACATGCTTCACACACGCCTCTCTGCAGATACCAGCGTGGCCTCAAATATTACGCCTTGTTCCTACAACGCTGCCGTCAAATTCAGGATCATCAATGTGGAAGAGGATCGGAGAGAAAAACATTTGGAAAACAATAGTGTATAGCTACTGTGTGTGTGTGTGTGTGTGTGTGTGTGTGTGTGTGTGTACTTGCGCGTGTGTGTGTGTGTGTGTGTGTGTGTGTGTGTGTGTGTGTGTGTGTACTTGCGCGTGTGTGTGTGTGTGTCACCGGGTGGTGAATCAAAGCCTGACAGCAAGCACAAGGGGAGGGGAAACAAGCAACTGTTTCACAAACTGCTTGGTTGAATCCCCGCTTCATTTCCCATGAGGTCATGAGCGACTCTGCTCCTACTGTCAGTGCCGGTCTTTATCCGATGTCTGACTCTCTGACGTATCCCACAATAAAGACAAACAGGAGAAGGAGGAGTGCAGCAATGTTGTTCCCTTCAAACCTCAACAGAATCGGTCATTGTGGGAGCACACGCAGAGGCCTTGTTGCAGAACACAGTGGGTACCTGTGCTCTGACCTCCACGCTCATCACCGTGCTGAGGTGAACTTCCCTCCTACAACAGATAACAAAGAGACCCATTGGAGTGTAAGCGCCATCCAAGATAATGTCTCTGGTTTCTCTCTGACAACACTGACAGCTCAGCTTCACTGCCTTCACTTCCACCCTTCCAGTGTAGAGGAAATGATGTTTATTTCTGAAAGAGGTCAATGATCATAAGAAGATCAAGCTCCGACAGTATGCAACCTTTTTTGGATGATCAACTGTTTAAAGTTTAATTTCTATCCATGGTTCATGTCTCACTCCGCGGTGCAGTTTTCAGTGGCTACATGAATTTGAACAATGCTGAAAGAAAAGTGGAGTCACAAAGGTGTGTGTGTCACAAAGTCTGAATACAAAGAAAACTTTCTCTGACAGAGCCGGGTACAAAAACCCAACAAAAAGTCAAAAACCACTGAAGTAAGAAAACAACGGACACAAGGTGTCGTCACGAGGAGAAAACACAAAAAAGAACACAGGTTGGTATGACGTCTATAAACTCAGGCCTCGTCCACACGTAGCTGGGTATTTGTTAAACGTAGCTTTGTCTGTGTGTTTTGACCTTTCGTACACAAATGGCGTATCAGGTCACTGTAAACTCTCCTTTAGTAAAACTTTAGTTCCAGAGTGAAGATGTTCAGAAACTCTGTTTAAGGTGTATCTGTGTAGACGGGGAAAACAGAGTTTTGTTCTTGTACCGTCACGCTGTGCGCCGGTTTCTCCTCCGTGTGACGTCATCGTGTGACGCTGTCACTTTAGTTTACATGAGATTAGTGCGATTGAAGACGTAATGAAACTAGTGCTGGTGCTAACATTGCTAACTGGACTATTTACATGCTCACACAAACATACACAGTTACTCTCCCACTATGTTGACGAGTAGAGACGCCTGATCGGACTACGGAGGTCACTGCTGCTTCATACTACGGAGTGTAGTGGTTTGTGTAGTGGGAGTCACTACACAAACCCTGCCGCTAACATCTGCGATTTTGGACAAGTCCCGGTTGGACTTCTGGTTGGTGGGAAAACTTCGAAAATGAAACGGTCATTGAAGAGGAATGATGAGAACATTGACTTGGCGTGTTCATGACAGCCTTAACAGTACATTTTTGCGTTTTCATGTGGACAAAGATGTTTTTGAGAACTGAGCGTGTGGACGGGATTATTTCTGCAAGTCTAAAAAATACCTGCCTACGTGTGGACTCGGCCTGACACAGAATGTAACGCACACAGACGCTGAATATTCGAGGAGTGATTGGGAACAGGTGAGCCTAACAAGACGAAGGTGAAACTGGTCAGGGCCAATCAGAGTGGAGGGAAGCCAGACAAAGGGAGAAAGAAAGACCAGAGTGTGTGTGTGTGTGTGTGTGTGTGTGTGTGTGTGTGCGTGTGTGTGTGTGTGTGTGTGTGTGGCTTAATGACACAGGTCAGCATTAGCCCTTGCACAGGTCAGTATATTTTTAAAACAGCAGACAGTTACATTTTAAACCCATCAAAATCTGATTTTGACAAAACTGTAAATAATCTTAATCTTTACACTCTAACACAGCACAGTCACATCATTTAGTTCACAGTGACTCCTTTCAGTGTGCAGCACCTCTGCTCAGGATGTTCACCACTACAGCTCTGAAAGGTACAAACAAAAGCAGGTTGCAGCTTTCACATGTTATGAATCCATCACAATGTGAACACTCATGACATCATGCAAACAGGCCAGAAGGAAAGAAAGTCCCATAATACTCTAAGGACAGCTTCACACGTGCATCATACAGTGCAGAGTGCACCTGCTGGATTAGATCACGGCCACAGATCTTTGTCATCTCCAATTCAAAGCGCACAAAACCTCCTTTCTGACCATGGAAGCTCAAAACCCGTTAAAAAAGATTCTCTGGTTAAAATATTTTACATGCATATGCCGGTTAGAGGGGCTGAATAACTCGCCTTCACCTTTAGAAAGAAGTGAGGTCCAGTCCTGAGGAATGAAGAGCGACGCTGCAGCCTCACAGGAGCCGCTGTGATACGGGCCAGCTGGCGGTGCCAAAGAACGACGAAACATCCAACGACGCGCGCATATCCCCGCAAGTGCGGCTGAAAAAGAAGCAGTCCCGGGTGCCGGATAGAGAGAGGCAGACACTGCGAGGCTCCAGGTGTCGTTTTGCATGCAATGAATTAGTGACCGTCTGCGAGCAGTGACTGAGATTACGTCGGAGAGGAGCCGAAGGGGCAGCCGCGATTAGTCGAGGAGAGAGTCAGAGTGGTGCTCACCTCTCCAGCAGCTGAGCGCTACTGAACAAAAGAGCGCTCCGCAGGCTCTCTATTCAAATAGCAGGAGAGGGGAGGAGGGAGAGGAGGAGGAGAGGGAGAAGGAGGGGGAGGAGGAGGAGGAAGAAAGGGATGGGATTTGGGGGGGATTTGGTCCTGATGTTAGCCTAAAGTCAAGACGTTCCTGAGTCTAGCACCTTTCAAAAACCAAAACCTGAACATCACAGAAATGTTTTCTCAAACTATAATCTAATAAATTGGTGACGTGTTGATATTTGCTAAAAAAAAAATAGTGTGTGAAATGATCTCATGTGGGGCCAAACACTCACACAGATATTTGTCCTCCTTATCCTTTGCTTTACAGATGCAGAGAAATGAGTCCATGCCTAGACTAGACTACTGCAATGCTCTGATACTGGTGTTCTGTCCAGATGTTCTGCCTTGTTGAAAAAGGCTACCATAGCGCATAACGATCTCAGAGGCTATCTGTACCCCCTGTCAAATAATGCTCCCAGGACATTATAACCATATATTTATTCACCACTCACTCCAGAGTATGGGGAGGGGAACAAGTTTGGGTATCTTCATGGACAATGATCAATGGACTACGCGCTGCGTTTTCGCTCTCAGGAAACTGGAAACATGTTTTGATACTCGTATAATAAAAGATTAAGATATTAGAGAGAGCGTTTCCTCGATAGAGCCCCTCTCATGCTCCCAGTACTGCACACATGGAAGCACATCTGGATGGGTCGCACATCTCGATAGAACACCGGGACATCCGAACAATCCCTGAGAGAATTCAAACGTATTCAAAATCCTTTTATCAGTCCATAAAGCTCTCAATGGTTCAGCTCCTGAGGACATTTCTGACCTGCTCACAGACTACTACCTGACCTGGGTCCTCAGGTCATCAGGTGGAGGACTTTAAGCCATACCCAGAGTTAGATCAAAGTCCGGAGAGGGGATCTTCAGTTACAGAGGTGTCTCTCTCTGAAACAAGCTCCCTGCTAAAAATGCACACAAACATCTGCAATGTTTCTGTACGTGATGCCGAGAGAGTAATGAAGCATCAAACATTTTGAGTCTTAGTAAAGATGCAATGCTTGTTTTGTGTTCTAGCATTCGTGCATTTCCTAAATGGGGAATGTGTTTGCAGAGAAGATATACAAAAATGTCAAACTGTATGAATTGTACCTGATTGTGGATCGAAGATTCAGGGGACCAAAGACACTTGGATGCTATACTTTAAGTATTTTGATTTTGAGTATCAGGGCTTCAATTAGAGCTTATTGTTGTATGATTCTCCCGAGCACACCAATAGCTACTGTGTGTGTGTAAGTAAGTAAAGTTTATAGAGCACTTTTCACAGACAGAGGTCACAAAGAGCTTTACATTAACAAAAAACAACAGAACAAATGAGTACGTCAAGGACGACATACTGAAATCCTGCTCTAACCAGGAACAGTAATTGTCACAGTAAAACATAGATTTAGTAGGTACACTGGGTGGACCTAATTACCCATAGTCTAAACATTAACGTTTTCAACTGCGTTTTTAAAAGACTCAACAGAGTCAGAGAGACGTAGCGAGATGGGCAGGGAATTCCAGAGGATTGGTGCTATGGCCTCAAACGCACAATCACCACGAGTCTTAAAATGTGTCTGTGGGACAGACAGCAGGTGAAGGGTGTTTGACCTTAGTGAACGGGTGGGTGAATACAGGTGAATGAGTTCTGACAGATATTCTGGGGCCTGACCGTGAATGGCTCTTAAAGTGTGAGCATTTTAAACTTAATCCTATAAACCACAGGGAGCCAGTGTTTTCAGTAGGAGTGATGTGAGACGGTTTGTTTGACCTGATGAGTAATCAAGCAGCATTCTGGATTGACTGGAGACAATTTAGGCCGGACGTGCTAAGTGAGGTGAAAAGAGCATTACAATAATCAATACGGGGTGAGACAAAGGCATGTAAGATCATCTCAAGTTCTGTCGATGACACTAATGTTCTCAGTTTACTGATATTTCTTAAATGATAAAAGCATGATCTGGTCAGCTGCTAAACATGGCTGTTAAGTGATAATGAAGGATTCAAAATGAATCCCAGATTACAGAGGTTGGTGCGAACAGCAGAGGAGAGGGGCCCAATGTTTTGTAAGATTACAGGAATGTACTTGTCTCTCTCTCTCTATCGCGCTCGTCTCCAACCTCTACAGCCTCCTGCTGCTACGCTGTAGGACGCTTGGATTGGGGGACCTCACCACTGCTTGTACCCCCGTCTTCGATACCTCTTGCCAGGTCATTTATGTCCGATCAGACACAGCGCTGGCCAGCAGTCTGGTGCGCAACAATAGCCCGAGGGGCGCGCCTGAGCGCCGGTGCCACAGAGGACACAGCTCGCACCTCCTGCGCAATGTATGACAATTCATTCAAAAGATGGAGGGAAGAAAGGAGAGGCCCTGTTTAATGCCGAGGTTTTCTTATAAGCCAAATGTTCTTTTTGTTATATTCAGATTTATCTGATAACTCTAAAATACTGTACGTTCATTTGCCTCTCCCACTAATACCTATTTTGCGCTTGCAGTCATCCTGCTTTCCGTCCAAACTCTCCGTGACGTAACCCAGTAGAACACGCAAAAGCCTGACTTAAATACTACCGCCTCCTCAAGGTTTGCACCCGTTATCATTCACGCAAAGTTTCTTAGTAGATCACCCGCAAAACGCCCACAAGCCAAACGCGCAATGTTTTGGAGTGAACACGCAATTTAGTAATCTTTAAATGTGATCTTAGGCAGAAATAAAAAAGAAATCAGGTCCTAGGAGTCTGGATAACCTGAAGGCCTCGCTAGGTTTGAATTAAAAATGCAGTTGTATCATCTGCATATATGATATGCAATATTAAAACTTTGTATAATCTTTCCGAGGGGAAGCAGATAGAGAGAGAACAGCAACGGTTGGTCAACCGTATCAGAGGCGGAGCTGAAGTCAAGAAGAACTAACACTGAACAATCACCTCCATCAGCCGGGCGGCTGTGGCTCAGTGGTAGAGTCGTCCTCTCTCAACCGGAAGGATAGGGGTTCGATCCCCAGCTGGGCAAGACACTTTACCCCGAATTGCTCCCGCTGCTTCGTCGGCGGCGTATGAATGTGTATGAATGGGATTAGTTACTTCTGATGGTCTCACTACTCAGCAGCCTCTACCATCAGTGTGTGAATGTGTAGGAGTGACCTGCGGTGTAAAAGCGCTTTGAGTAGTCAGAAGACTAGAGAAGCGCTATATAAGCTCAAGTCTATTTACCATTTAAATATCGTTGGAGACCCTTAATAGAGCTGTTTCCAGTGGAATGCTTTTTCTGGAACTCCGACTGGAATTTGTCGTAAATGTTATGTTCTTTCAACACAGCAGTGAGTTGATTGGCCACAACTTTTTCCAGAATTTTGTGTGTGTGTGTGTGTGTGCGTGGAATGGTTCAGCTGCATGCACGCCGCACGCACGCACGTGTGATTATTTCATTAAAGTCACACATGCACACGCACGTGCGTTGTGTAAGTTATTTGATGCTTCTTGGTGTCCGTCTGCTCTGTGATGTCTCTGATGTACATTGGGTGTGTGTGTTTCTGCATCTTATTCATCCATTATGCTTTTTCCGATGGTCACCATGAGCTGGAGCCTGATCCCAGCAGTCATTTGGCGGGGGGCGGGGTTACACCCTGGACTGGTGGTCATTCAATCACGATTCTTGAGATAACTTTGTTCCTGGCGTTCCTGTGTTTTTACCCTCCACGTAAAGCACATTGAGCTGTAATGAAATGTGCCTCATAAATAAACTTTGTATTCTTTTCTATTTGGGACAGAACTACTTAATCGAGCAGTGTAACACGCACACCTGAGATTTTACTGCAGCGTGCTATTTTATCAAAGGAGATCAAACTCGAAATGCTTTGAAGGAGGCACGCTTGAGCAGCTAACGTCGCCTGACTGATGATGTGAGCTAAAACTTATATAGGCTGTAAGTCCCCCGAGCCTTCTGGGTATTGTAGGCTAGCATGGCAGTTACAATAAAGCCACTTGAATTTCCCTCGGGATCAATAAAGTATCTATCTATCTATCTATCTATCTATCTATCTATCTATCTATCTATCTATCTATCTATCTATCTATCTATCTATCTATCTATCTATCTATCTATCTATCTATCTATGGTGCTTGTTAAAACACATAGTGACGCCTGCAGTCGTATAGAAGACTTTCCAAAGTGGGGCCTGCTTACAGTCTGTGAGCGACCCATGGCTTTGTTGTGTGTAAAGAATAATGACCCCCCATGAGGCACGCCACAACACGTGCGGGGAGATTAACATTTTGTTCAGCACAGTTGTATGATTCTGGCGTGGCTCGGGCTGCTCTGTTGTTTGTGTAAGAAGTGATTATTAATCATTAGGCAGAATATATTGTTTGTTTTACGGATATAACTCGAGCAGGATGTCTTTAACGAGGTCACTAAAGGAGAGAAGAAGAAGTTCACAATGCTCCACCCTCGATACTGAAGGAGCTGTCCATGGTGCTGAACTGGTTTGACCCAGTTTAGTGATGCAACGTAACGTAACACAACAACATAGTACGTGTCACATGAACCCAAACATACTGAGAGCACGCTGTCACGTTTAAAACAGGACAGACATGGGCCAGATGTTGTGGAGAGGTACTGGGATTATTAAACTCTGCAAGTTTAGATGAAAAAACGATGACACAACTTCAATGAGAGCAGCCGTGTAGTTCCTGTAACACCTGCTCTTTTTGGGATGTCTGTGTATTAGCGGTAACGACTCAGCTAACGATTCTCCTATGAGTCATCCCTGAACACTAGCATGCTCATGATCCACAGAGGCGTACGTTCCTAACTCCGACCACCTGTTAGTTTAGAACTGAAGAGGCTTTCGGAGGAGTAGCGGTAAACGTCTTCAAGATCTTTCACCAGTCCAGTTGCCTTTGGATCAAGCTTCAAACTCGTACAGGATGTAAATAAAGTAACGTGGGGTAGGGGCAGCTGAGGTCCCCGTCCTGGTCCAAGCAGCACATTGTTGTCTGTGTGCTGGAGACGTCTTCAGCATTAAAGAAGTGTTGAAGCTTCACACACTCTTCAGTGGCTTTGACACCAAAAGGACTCCAGCAGCACAAACCCCGAGCCTGTGCTGATCACATGTCTGCACACACAAACTCTTCAAAGGCAGAGAGATCTTTTGATGTTGATGATGATGAAGATGACGATAAAGACTACAGACACAGTTTCCCTCGGCTTCTCTCTCAAGTCCTCACGTCTCTTGTCTTTCTGCATCTCCTCTTCCTGGAATGACCAGAAGGCAATCAGACTGTGAACAAAGAAGCAGCTTAGATCGATCCCCGTGCTTTAATGCACGGGGGGATGTGTTTATTTTGAGAAGCCACTACTTGGATGAGACATATTTAATGTGCTGCTGGAGCTGCTCAGAAGTGTCCTCTGGCATTACTTTATAACATTTTGTTAAAACGTTAATGATGCAAACCATGAGAGAAATTAATCCCTGCAGATTTGGCTTCTTAAAACACAGCCATCCCTGAAACCTGAGGGAATAATTATGAGCAGCAGAGACATGTTTGTCCCTGAGAGGACGTATAAATAAAGGGTATTCCTTTAAACCTTGTCTGAGAGAGGGGCTGCGCTCCTGTTTTCACTGAGATTTAATTGTGAAGCAATCATCAGAGACACTAGCTTTGGTAAAAATATGAAATCATTTCCCATCAAATACAGAAAAAATATCTGAAACTAAATTGTGTGTACTGTAGGTGTGAATCCTGACTGCATGGGGTCAAAGTGAAATAAATGTGATGGACCATCACAATGCACATAAGAGGATTCTTGTTTTATGTTGGAAATGAATGAGGGCCAGAGGTGGCCTACAAATCTGATCGGCCCTCCCAGTGGCCACCCCAAACTCCTGAACTATGATTTGCTGTTTTCCTTGTCAGAGGCGGGGCTTTAGTTCAAATCAACTCGTCTATATTAGCTTCGTCTACAGCAGCTCTGTAGGACTGTCCATCCATTATCTATACCGCTTTTTCGGCGGGGTTACACTCTTGACTGGTCTCCAGTCAATCACAGGGCTGACATATAGAGACAGACAACCAGCCACACTCACATTCACACCTATGGGCAATTAAGAGTCACCAATGAACCTAACCAGTATGTCTTTGGACTGTGGGAGGAAGCCGGAGTACCCGGAGAGAACCCACGCATGGCCAGGAGTTAGTAGAAATGTCGATTGCAGCTTGTAAACACTCAGTAAACATTCAAACTGGGCCCCTCCTCCTGGGCTCATCGCCCCCAGAAGCTCACACTCACTGCAGGACGTAGTGTGTAAGTTTACTGCTTGTACCAACACTGCAAGCTAACGCACGCTAGCACAAGCTAACCGCCGGTGTTTGTCACCTGGCTGTCCAACAGGAAGCAGACCAACTCCACGTCCACGGGTAAAAGCCAACACAAGGTTCACCCTCGTTTTAGAACAAGCTTTATCCGCTTGGTGTTATTTTTTTTTCTTCTATGCTGCTACGCCAAATCGCTGAATTGTATCCACTCCTAAACTCACCTGCTGCGCTGTCATTGGCTGGAGGAAACACACCAGCTCCCCGCCCAGAAACGTCCTGAGTCAACCACAACAAACCAGAACAGTAAAATCCAGTCAGAGGACAGGGTCTCTGCAGACACAGTCACCACCACACATGTAGGAGGCCCAGAAGAGATGATGGAGCAGCTTCACTTTATTATAAGTCTGTATTTTATTTTGAAGGAGAAAGCGTCTGACTCTGTCTTTAAGTAGAAAAGGGAGAGATCTGCTGCATCTTATTTTTTAATGAAGATTTGGCTCTTTGCCTTCCTGTTGGCCCAAGTTTAATACAAATGTTCTGTGCGAGCCTGATCTGTCGTCAGCGATCACAACGAACGTCGTGAAGATGAATTATTTAAGATGGCGTCAGGACTTCAACCTAAAACAGAACTGAAACTTGAAGACAACACAGCGGCTGCTCAGAGCAATGTTTATTTGTTGGTTTCTTCATGTATGGCTGCCTGCACACGGGGTTAAATAACCTGACAGTCAGAAGGATGGGGGGAGACATTAAAGGATAAATGAGGAGTGAGGGGGCACAGCCAAAGAGAAAGGAGACACATTGTTATAGGTTCAGGACAAAAGCATCAGGAGGGCTGTGAATCAGCAGGAAAAGAAGAGTCAGCAGAGCACAGAGGCTCCAAATGAGGGAGTAATGAAGCTGTGCAGGTGGAAACAGGTGATCTATAATGAATGAAGCTGTGGTGAGAGGAGACAAGAGGCTGTTCTCTGGGCGTAGCTTGGTCTTTAATAAAGAAGAGAAGCTCTGAATGACCTAGAGGAGAGGCAGGGTGTAGAGAAAGTGTGGTTTGATGATAATTGATGCTCCCAGGCAGGAAGAGAGGTAATACAGAACAGAGGAGACAGTGAACGCCAGCACTAAATGATCATTTCTTCATATGAAAACCAGCCTAAAGTATGATGGAGGGGTCTTAGTAGACTAAGTATAACACACCAGCACGGTTTGTCTCTGAGCCAGCCTGAAAAGTTTCCAAATTACCCTTTGTTGGCTCCCTGATTGGTCCATTGGATCACCAATCAGAGAGCTCTCTCTCATAGCAACAGTTGCTAGCCTACTTCCGGTTACACAACGATATCCTGTTCCAACTCTTTTCAGAGCGTCGTGGTGAAATCGTGATCTTAGTTTTAGTAAACGTGGTTAAAAGGAGCTTGCGTTGTCTGACAGAGTGACTCTAAATATCCACATCGTGATCCAGGAGGGTTTTTAATCCTGCATGGATCTGTAGCATTTAGCTCTCTGTGATGTCGCTGTGATTGTCAAACTGTGCTCAGAACTCTCAGCTGCGCATTGAAGGCCCTTTTGGTGACATTTAGAGGATGTTTCAGACCTCTGGCTCCAGAAATGGTCACTGAGTTAGTAGAGGTGAGACGGCAAGCAGCCACAGGGTTTCAGCTCTCACTTGCTAACCACAGTTCACCCTCATCTGTCCTTTGGGATGAAAGCAAGCTGCAACCTCCAGTGTTTAAAAATGAAGTCGACGCTGCAGTGTAAAATCCTGCAGTTCCTCAAGTGTCCACTAGAGGCTGGCTGCAGAAGCACAGGAAGTCACATACACACCCATTCTAAAAAGCCTGTTTTTACAGCAGACATTAACATGTTTACAGCCTGGTTCAAAAAAACAAATAGGTCTGATTAGCTCATGTCTCAATCAGCACACACTGTACGGGGGGTGAATGTTTTGATGACTCATCAGTTTTGATTTGATGAAGGATAAGAGTTATTCACAATAAGGCGTGTAGCTGACCTGATTGACAGGTGGGCGCGGTGTAACAGTTTGTCAGGAGGCTTAAAACCCGCCTCAGCTCCAGCTCTCAGCCTGTCGTTAGGTTGACTGAAAGTTAGGCTGAGACAGCATTTCCAGCATGGAGACCACCATCGATGGGACTCCAGCGCCCCCCTGCAGGAACAGAAGGGTGACGTCACTCAGGCTTCGTACATTAATATTTACAGTGTGTGACACCATGTGCTTAAATAACTGCAACATATTGAGCTGTTTTCAACAGGAAAAACAAACTCTATGCATGTTAGACAAAAGAAACTCTGGAACATGCTCGAGCTAATAACATCTTTTACACTCATCAAAGCAGTAACATGTTCATTTAAAACAAAAAGATACATGATGCAACGACAAGAAAGGCTTTTGAAGTTTATTGTCGAGCGTTGCTGTAACACACGCACACACACACACACACACACACACGCACACACGCACGCACGCACACACACACACACACACACACACACACACACACACACACACACACACACGCACACACACAGAGACACACACACACACTGCACTGTGGCAGGTTCCTTAAATGACACGTATCTGTTCACTGCTATAGACAGAATGATATTTCAAACCTCCTCTGTGAGCAGAGACACCGTGTCCTGATTAAAGACTTAGTCCTGAGGCCTGGTCGTATTACAAACTGAAGCAGGTGATACTTAGACTGTGCAGCCCTGTCAGCACTGACACCAGAGACCTCTTCCTCTCCGAGAACAGAAGAAGAGAATCTCACTGTGTGTCATTTCTCCTCCTCTACAGGCTCTGCTTTCATCCCAGTGATTCAAAAGGTGTCTCGTCACCCAAACAACCACCTCAGTAAAAGGAGCAGGACCTCCTAATCCTCCAGCAGCACACTCAGCCTTCAGATGCACAGGTACCGACAGGTACAATAAAGTGGAGTAACAGAAGAGTTTAGAGGAACAGCAAGGTTAAAGGGCCTTTCAGAGAGGTTGCTGTGGGCGCTGTGCACTGCTCTCAAACTCATTCATTGTCTGTGTGTTGCAGTGAAAACTTGCCGTCTGTGCGTCCAATAGAAGGGAAGATCAGATCACAACAAACGGTGTCCCACTTTCCTGAACTTGAGTTTAAAGACCTGCAGGGACATCGCAGCGAGAGCTCTAGTTTGTAAAGACATGTCCGACAGTTTGGGCGTACCAGGTGTGTTTAAAACAGCAGCAGAAATATGTGGCGTGTTCGTGAAGCGGTCGTTATAGAGCTGCAGCTCCTGGACGAGCTTAAACTATCTCACATCCTGTCTGAGGATCTCAGGAACACACACCCTCTCCTTCTTTGCTGCTCTTCTCTTCCTCAGCAGAAGAAAGTTTGGACAGATACATTGTGCTGTGGCAAAAGCTACTTTTTAGGGAGTGTCCCAAAGCTCTAATAACTGAAAGAAGTAGAGAGGATCGAGGAGATCTGTGTCATGCCCTCTGCCTCATCGTAGCCAGCAGAGTGTGTGTGTGGTTGTGCAGGAGTTATCATTTATGACGATAGCTTTCTAACATCAAAGAGGAACCTCAAAGATTCATGAAGTCAGTCTGTGAACATTTACAGGTTTATGTACTGGCCTGTCAAACATCTACACCCTACCACTGAGAGAGGCTGACCATACAGGGGGGTCATGGTTTACTCTTGTTTAGTTAGTGTATTCCTTGTTTTGATTCTTAGATGTCATTTTCTGTCTTATTTGGTCATTGTGTGTATTTTTGTCATTTCTTAGTTTAGTTCTTTAAGTTGAAGTTCTTGCCTCTGTGATTCTTGTCTTTAGTGTTTCTTTCTGCCTCTGTGTGTTTCCCTCCACTTCTGATTCTTTGGATTTTATTGGCAGCTGGCATCCAAAACGTTGCATTACTGCCATCTGCTGGATTTAACTATCCCTCACATTCCTAAATCCTCCTCAACAGACCTGTTCTCAAAAGATATTTAAACAAACATCTTCGGCCTCTCCCTCTCTCACCACACACCGGTGTCTTGTTGGTCTCCCCTGTCCTTGATTACCCCGGTCTATTTAGTCCCTGTGTTTCTTCCCTTCTGGGTCACTTCATTGTCAGATTTTCCCCGTGGTCACACGTCTTCCTACCTGTGATTCCTCGTGGCTCCGTGTGCTTTTGACTGTGATGGATTTTTTCAGTTTGGACATCTTTTCAGGACTTTAAGAAAAGAGGCTCGTTTTACCAGTACGCAGGTCCTCCCCTTAGTTTTTGAAAACCGTGACAAAGGGATGATTCATGCTGACAGAATTTGTGTTCTCCACAGTGAAACAATCAGACTGCTCAATTTGGAGGAGAGAATCACAACATCCCAGATGAGTAGGAAATGGGACGACCTTAAGAGAAAATACAAGGTGAGATATGTATTCTGTTTGCTCTCTGTGCATGTCCTGTGACACGGGTGAAGCTCGTTGTTTCTCACAACGCAACACGTTTTAGTATCTTATTTTCCTTTTGTCTGCATGTCACCGATAAATCCCTCCTTTAATGTCTTCCAGGAGCTGAAAAACCCTCCAACAGTGACTGGGACAGACAGGGGGATGAGGGCATCAGGGGGGCCCCCCCATCTATTGAGCCACCAACCCTGATGGATTCACGTGCGGGTGGAGCCGCGAGCCTGAGGCTGCTGTGGCCTCTGCAGATTGCTCATCACCTTCTGCAGCTGGAGCTGATGTTTGTAGCCCGGTTTGTGAGGAGGAGGAGGGAGAGGAGGACGCACAGTCGGGTACAAGTTGCAGGTCCACCACACAGGCAGATGATGGGCCATCCACGTCTGCCTGTCGCCGCCCCCAATGCCAAGTTGAGACCTGCTAATGTTTCTGCAAGAAGAGGCTAAGAAGGATGAGGAGCGACTCAATAACATGCAGGATAACGCTGAAAACCTAATGTGGGAAAATGTCAATAAATAATCGAATTGAATTGATCATTGTTTTATCTAAAGAGCATGGCTCTATTTGAAGTTGTTCATATTTCGTGCACAACATGTTGATGTTGTTGAGATCCTGGTTCTTAAACAATGAAATGCACGTTATACAGAACTTGTTCAAAGTTAAATATCATGTAGTCGGAGGAAAAACAATAAATGCTATAAGGTTCAAACCCAGCTCTTCATCGGTCTTCTCTTTGTTCGTTCTGACAGGTGCTCCACATATGAAGTTTCCAGCCTCATTTCACCCGGTCCAGATTTTCCATTGTCCGTTGTGGACATAAAGGTAGGCTGCGAATTTGACGAACATGTACATTAACATTATCCTCTCCTGGTCGTCTTCTTGTAGTGAGTTAATTAGAGGTGGGAAATTCTACAACACTGAAAAAGAAAACTAGAGTGCACAACCAAGAAAATGGAGGTCCGAACACGTTTCAGCTCCCAATGAGCTACTTTATTTTAAACAGGACAACATTTCCATCCTAAAAATCTTCCTACAGCAAGTGTGGCAGGAGACATAAAGTATTTTCTACAGTGAGACTGCTGCCAAACAAGATCTGTTAAGATTCTCCTCATGTGTGTGATACCTGATTTTAAAACTCCTGTAGTCTGAGCCAGACCCAGCATGGGCTGAAGGAGGGAATAGACGGAAACAATCTTTATTATGAGGCCATTTCTCAGGTCTGTTCATCCTCATGCTGTAAAATGAATGGGGGGGAACAAAACAGAAAACATAATGACATAACAGACTCAGTATTTTGTTCAATCTTGGTATTGGACCTCTTTTCTGCAGCGCCGAGCCATCAGAGGAACCGGGGCCGTCCACCTCGCAGGTTAACGACCTGAAGTGTTCGGGTTCAGCCTGACTCGTGCTGCCAATCCAGCAGCAGCTTTGTGTACCGGATGTGGTCGGGGCAGTGAACTACACTTTGACTGTTCTCCAGCTTTTATTTTTCTCTTGCAGAAGACAAAACACATTCAATTTGCCTTCTGGATATTCGTTTTCTGCACCTCTGCTCCCTAAGCAATGCAAAACGGCACTGTGTCTGTAGCTCATAGCTCATTTAAATCACATATAAATACTTTACAATCAACATTACTGTATGCATTTGACTACATGTATTTATATCCAAGAGCTGCTACAAATGGCTGAAAACATCTGTTCTACAGCGTGTTTGAACTATAAATCTGAGTAAAAACCAGGAGAAACAGTAAATGGTAAAACAGTGACACCTAGTGGACAGAATAAACAACAACATGCTGCTGTATAACAAATCAGAAAGTATAAAAATACAATAAAAAACATACCTGCAGAAGACTAAACACATTAAATTTGCCTTCTGGACATTCGTTGTCTGCACCTCTGCTCCTACACATACAAAATAATAATAATTATAACTGAGAACGTCTGCAGCGCTACGTTCATCACGTGACACAGGAACTGTATCCTACTTCACAATTTAAACAGTCTCTAAAGTGATATAAAACTCTCCAAACCTGAACAACATGACTGATGAACATTATATCACTTCCAGTTTACAGAATAAACCGAACATTACAACTTGAATCACTTATTTTCCACAGTAAATAAGGTAATGACTTCACAGATCTTCTCCATAATCTCAAACATGCTCACAGTACAAGATATGAAATGATGACACATCACATACTACAGGATTATATTTAAATTATCCCAGCTAAAATAAATGTTTCCTTTATGCCCAGCGAAGGAACGCTAACAGATTTGATCATGATGTCTCTCAAACAGATGTCTTAAGCCTGGCTCACACTGTACGATATTCCCCCGATTGTATAAAAGTCGGGGTCGAACGTCAGCTCACACTGTACGACTGAACCGCTTACGACGCACGACCAGACCTTAAGATTTATGTGCTCACACTGTACGACCCGATTGTCGGGCACGAGAAGGAAGTGGAAGTTGTTGTAGGAAGGAAAGTTGATACAATAAAAGATGGATACAATGTCTCAGAAAAGTGCTGCGCTGATGATCTGTGCCGTCCTGTGCACCGAAACCTCAAAAAAAAAGAAACGCCAGCGTATATGGACTCGCAGGTGGCTGAGGAGACGAGGACTGTACGGTTTGTGCGTTTTGCAGAGAGAATTAGAGGTAAGCCACATCGTCGTTACCGGTTTGATTTCTAGTGTTTGTAAATAGCCACACACACTTTTCAGTCGTTATTAACTTGCTAACCTAATTTCTAACCTTTTATATCTAGTTTTTTTAGTAGGCCTAGTGCTTGAAGTAGGCTATAATGTCATTATATGGTTAGATGGCATTTGATGATAGCATCTTTTCATGCCTGGTTCTAGTCTGAATAACTTCATGTTAGATAGAAATGAGAAACGGAATTAGTAATATGCTTTGATTCATTAATATCCTCAAATTGTAGCCTACCTTCACACATCAATCCAGAAGTAGGCCTAAACATTATAGCCAAATGAACCTTGTCATATTGTTTCTGAAATGATCGTATTTTGAATGATCTCTTTATTTGTATTTACGAATGTAGATGGATGATATGAAGGGTTTTAGAGACCTTTTAAGGATGTCTGTGGAGGACTTCAACTACCTCCTGGAGAAAGTGGCTCCTCATATCATGAAGAAGGACACCCACTTTAGAAAAGCAATCAGCCCCAAGGAAAGACTTTCCGTTACCTTGAGATTCTTGGCAACTGGTAAGTGCACTTACACGTGTGTTTTACTGAAAATAACAACTTAAAAAAAAAAAGGATTTTGCTTGTTGCATCTAGTCAAAGGAGAAATTACCAACAACAGTTCACTGACATTTTTGATTCATAAGGATAAATAAAAACTATTATAAATGTTTTAGAAGGATGTTGTTTGTGTAATGTCATGTTATTATAATTAAGTTAATTCTGTGTTTTCTTCAACAGGTGAAACATTTAAATCATTAGGTTTCCAGTACCGGATCGGTAGCACAACTCTGAGCCAGATAGTTTTGGAGACCTGTACAGCCCTAAAGAGTGTGCTGCACGAGGAGTACTTGAATGTAAACACTCAGATACACATAGGACCATAGTGGTCTAATATATGAAGTGTAACAGTTTGACATCAGTAGGCTACTGATCATTAAACATATCACATTGTTAGTGGCCATTTCTGTAAGCACTACAAGAAGTAAGCTTCCAATTTACTCATAGCTTTTTGGAACTGAACCTTTTAAATAGAAAAATGTTACTGAATGGCTGAATAGTGTAATTGAATACAATTTTTACTGTAACACTGACAGATTAATATCAGTTTATTGACCAAAAACGATTGTTTGTTAAAATAATTGAGTGCGTTTACATGGACTTGAGTATCCCGATTATGAGCCTTATCCCGGTTTTGATCATATTCTGGATGTGGCGTTTACATGCACAGAGAGAAACCTGGTTATTCATATCCCTGTATACATGATCAGTCGTTTACATGCACAAATACAAAAACGGACAGATACTTAAAACCCCAATCAAAACCGGGATACTCAAGTCCATGTAAATGCACTCATTGTTAGTTGCAGCCCTAGTTGTATTATTTCTGTCTTTGAGGCATAAGGTCATTATTTTACTTGTTGTTCACAGACACCAACAACTGAAGCAGAGTGGAGGATCATAGCCAAAGACTTTTCTATCAAGTGGCAGTTTCCACACTGCCTAGGGGCAGTAGATGGCAAACATGTTTTCATCCAACCTCCAGCCAAGAGTGGAAGCATGTTCTACAACTACAAGTCGAGGTTTTCAATTATACTGATGGCAGTAGTTGATGCAAACTATAAATTTGTGTTTGCAAGTGCTGGAACTCAGGGCAGAGTGTCAGATGTGGGTGTGTTTGCACAATCTGAGCTTAGAGCAGCCATGGAAAGAAACCTCCTTCATTTCCCCCAAGCTGAACCACTGCCCAACACTGATGTATCAATGCCATTTATGTTTATTGGAGATGAGGCCTATCCTCTGAGACCCGATCTAATGAAGCCATATCCCTTTCGGAATTTAAACATAAAGCAAGAAACCCTTCTGTCCAAGCTAAGGAGCAGCGAGACAAACTTTGTGACTACTTTGTGTCACCAAGTGGGAGCGTGTCATGGCAAGAGGGCATGGTGTAGATAGAATAATATGAATTCCTTTTTTGAAATCAACACACACTAGAACAATGAATTGCACTTTCTTCTTTAATTGGTTTTTGTTTAGTATTGAATTTTAGATATTTATCTGATTAATTCTCTTGTTATAATATAATATTTACTATTATTGTATTCTTATTATTGTATTCTTTGTTATGCTTAATTGAATTGAATTTGTAAAGTGTATGTGTTTTTGTAGTTCACAGTAAAATACTATTTATAATCAGATTTAAAGTGTTCAAGTATTTTCTAACATGCAAATCATTAAAATACAAACTCAATAATTGAAAAATGCAAGATTTATTAATGCAATTCAAAAACCTAAATTCACAAGTCAATGAGACAATGAGGTAAGTTATTAATTTATACAAAATAAACAATAATAATACATTTCATTTGTAAGCGTCTGTACATTTGTTAAAAAAAGAGAATGAACAGAACAGTATAACAGACATTGCAACTTTACAAATAAATCATAAAGACAACGACAAAAGGTAAAGCAACAGATAAACAGAGCACACATCACAATCATACATTAAAAGTATTACATCAGTGTTGAATGTGTGTGGGGAGTGAGCTCCAGATAAAACAAAATAACTAACATTGTGGGCATGTTGCCTATATTTTTACTAATCTTCAAAATCTGGTAGCATTCTCAAATAGTTTTCAGGCTGGAGAGGGCCCTGAGGGAGCAATTGCTGATGGTGTTGGTGAGGTTGTGACAATGTGTGTAGGGGAGGTGGGGGGTGCAGTTGTGTTGTTGTGAATGGCTGATATGTAGCTCGTTGTGTTTCAGTGTGGTGGTATGGTGGTGCAGTGGACTGATCAGCCTCTTGGGCCTCATACAAAGCAATCATAATTTTTTTCTTTACTTTCGTCTTGATTGTTTCATTTTTTATTCCCCGGAGTTCTGCTGCCACCTGATTTCCAAAGGAAGTGTGGGCATCTGGAGCTGCAAGAACTGACACAGACATTTGTTGTAACAGCTTCAGCTTCTGTTGCTCAATTAGGTCTTCACTTTTGCAGCGTTTTGTTCTTGGATTGGGAGTTATTGGAGTGGGAGAAGGAGCAGGAGAAGGATGGATTCTGTCCCCTTGTTGAGTAGTAGGTTGTGGTCCTGTGGTTAAGATAAAACTTCATGAGTTTTTCTAGGAGAAATTGCATTGTTATTACAGGTGCAGCTTTTCCACAATATTCTATTTTTTTAATCTTCACCTATACAGCAATAAATAGAAATATAGCAAAGCTAGGCTAATTAAAGACATGAAGTGACAGGTTTGTTGTTTAAAACACTGTAGTTGTGGCAATTAATTCATACTAAGCAATATGTCAACACTGTTGTGATCATTCTGCATCTTGCTGTGCATCTATAAGTGTGACTGTACCTATTGCAGCAGTATCAGACATATCTGAAATGTCCTCATCACTGATGGCGTCATCCTGGTCCCTTTCCTCATTCAGCTGGTCCTTGATTGATTGATCAAGCTGAAAAATGTTGTGACAGTCAGGTATACAATATGTGTCTGTTAGTTTATCAATACACAATAGCACAGTTTCAGATATAATATAATGCCCTCTTTAAAAATGTTTAATGTCACATACAGTTAAATATTATGGCTCTGTACTACTACGCTGGACATAACCCTGAAAAAAAAAGCTGAAACCTATAGCTTACACTGCTCTCACTGGGGCGTTGTGTCACATGTTTCTTAAGAAACTCCAAATTTGTCAACAGCCAAATCTGCCTCTGTGTCAACCCTTTATGTCCACTGCCACTTGCTTTGGGCTTGAGAAGTTTAGTATACTGGGTTCTCATTGTAGCTGCCCTTATCTTCACTTCCTCAACTGAAATGATCCAATATGTTAAAGGTTTAACTGTAAGAATCACTGAAAGTCACTGTTTACACACTACATTCATTCAGCATATAGGTAATGTTATTAAAACAGCAATGGCTAACAAAATGTTAAAGCCTATTCTAAATGCACATACACAGTACAATGCTCAGTGTACAGATGAAACCGAATGATCAAAAGTTAAACAAGCTCTAGGCCTATAACTTGGGCATCTGCTCAAAAATAACATGCCTAAAACTACAAGGCCATATGAATAATACTGGTGTCAAAATAAAGGCAGCTAGCACTCGTGAGATTGTAGAGATATGTTTGCGGTGTCCTGAGTACAGAACGAACAAACACAACAACACAACACTATTTATATAGCAAGAAACAAGCTGTTCTCGGTGCTACATCTCGGTCTTTCTCTGGTCAATTTATTTGCATGACTGTGAAGCTACTAGGTCAGCAGCCTTTAATTGGCGTTTATGTGTGTTTTTTGCTGCTCCCCCTCACTCGGGTTTAGGTTGTCACTGAGGATTTCCCTGTGTAGCACAAAGTTATTGAGGTGAAGGCTAGCGTTGTAGCTCGCATACATACCTGGTACGTTCAATGCAGAGGCTATTTCTCTCCACCTCTTCTCTTTTTCCAAACGATTGTGATATGACTGGGACGACACGTTATAAAGGCACTCATGTTCCTGCCACAAATCAACAAACTTTTCTTCCATTTCAGGTGTCCAGCGCACCCGTACGGGTTGCGTCCTGCCGGTGCTGCCGCTGGTCGCCATGACTACAGTCCTCCGTTGTCTCTAGTGATTATATTGTAGTCGAGCGTGACTTCCGCCAGACGCGCTTATGACGTAATTGTCAAGATTTTACATTCTAAATATCAAACATGTTTGAAATAAATCGGAGCGTCCCCGACGATCGGCGAGCAGATCGGGGACGTTAAGATTGGAACTTTGTACCACTCACACTACAAGATAATCTGGGCAGAGAATCGGTTCCGAGCAGCCTTGAGTCGGGATGCTTGGGCTTGCGATTGTTGGGGAGGAGAAATCGGACCTCAAATCGGCCCGATTATCCTACAGTGTGAGCCAGGCTTAAGTCTGCTCAGACAGAATCCTTGCGGGAGGGGGGGGGGGACGCATCTCGAATAAGATCTACTACAAACATGATCCCTGCACCATCCAGTCTGTAGTGTTTAATAACGCTGTCATTCATAGTTTGGAGAACAGCTCTCCTTTCTCTGCCTCTCCGCCATTTCCCCTCAGTTTGAAAAACTCTTCTTCCTCTTAGTCCTCACAGACTGACACCTCAGGAGCTCTCTGAAGGGCTGAGATACGCCGTGAACAACTTCTTTTGTCTTCTCAAGAGTCTAGTCTTAACTACAAGGGTCAAATCGTTGTGATTCTAAGAGCGACTCTTTGTACTTAGGAGGCTTTGTGAATACGACCCCTGGTGTGTAGCAGCACTGAGCTGACTCAAGAGGTTAGATGTGAAGCAGACACAAGGACTGAGAAAACGCAGTGGAAGGGCTTTTAGTGCAGTGTCTGTTCAGAATGTGCTTGTTGGTAATGTGTTTGGTCAGAACGTGGCTGGTCAGGAAGGGCTAGGTGCAATGTGTAGTGTTGTGCTCAGTGAAACAACTTCACATGCGATATAGCACATCTTTAGGCGTTGTAAAATACACCTGCCATGACATAGTTGTCTGTTGCAGCAATAGTAGAGGCTATGTGTCTTGACAGCACAGATGATTGGGGTAGCTGAGATGTAGGTGCTGTTGGGGCCAGCCAGAATGCCAGACAAAACTCAGGCCTGTGTCCATTTTTGGAGAAGACTGACTGGTCATCAGTTACCAGGAAATGACTCTAACTCCCAGCATGCACTGCAGGGATACTCCCAGCATGCTTTGCAACAACTAACACATAGGTGTGAAGTTTAGGGTGAATAAAAGGAGTTGCCACCCATTTTTCTCTCTCTTCACATGCTACCAGCATTAGGGGACACAACTCCTCTGTTCTCCATCCGGAGACCCCCCCCCCCCCCCCTCACGCTTTAAAGCACGCTGCTCTTTGTTTGAAAGTTGGCGCGCACTCGCAGGTAACCCAAGGCCTCCAGCAAGGAAGTGTTCCGGAATCCCGAGCTCTGATGATCCATTGAACGCATCTCGACAGAGCGTCTTATACCGAATTAACACGGTTTATCCAGAGATTGTAAAGAATACGTCTCGTCCCGTCCTGCAACGAACAGGACATCCACGGAGATCACCTCGCTCGACGGAGAACACAACGACCCTGCTCGCCCGCTGGGAACCGCCGCCACCATCACAGCTAACCTGCACTGGAACAGACTGGACATCTGCCTCCACCACCGGACTTTTCCTCTCATCAACCGCGGGACATAACGGTTTACAAGTGAGGCTTAATTAGGTCTGGGCAGTTAGCTTTAGAGAGTGTATTTAATAATTGATTTATTAATGTGAAACTGGGATAATATTTGCTTGTTACTTGACCACTGCGTCTCAGGTTTTATTAGGTTAAAACCTCTTTGTTTACTTTTCCTGGACCGCCGCGTCCAAAGTGTAAACCTCTTTTGTTGTCTTGTGTGTGTTTCTCTGTGAGCTCTAGCGTTAGCCGGGCTAATATCTTCATGATCAGGCGACCAGTGTAAACACCGTCTAACTTAAATTCGGCCACTGGCTTCTGGTATTGAAGTGAATTATTCCCGAGTTGTGCGCGAGCTCCAGACTGTGATTCAGCCTCTTCAGGCACGCTGTCTTTTTCTCACTCTCTCACACACACACCATCTGGCCCAGACGCACATCTGGAGACCGACTCTGAGATCGCGCCAGCACACATACGCACACCCACACATATAGGCCTGTACACTCGTAGTTGTTCAGACGCTGCTGAGACAGAGGTTAACTCGGCCCCGCCAGGCTAGACGATAGACCCGGCTAGGAGGCCTGTGTTTAGTGTCCGCCATCACGTGACCACCACGTGGTTACGCCGCCATCTTGCTTTCTTTCTCTCTCTTACGCACACACATCACGTGACCACCACGTGGCTACGCCGCCATCTTGCTCTCTCTCCCCCCTCCTTTCTCTCTCTCTCACTCTCTCACACACACACACACACACACACGTGCCACTGTTTGCTTATACTTTGTTTGCTGTATTTAGTTTATAATAGTGATTTGTTTGATTGAGTTTCATTGATCGACTTGATGTTTCTTTGTTAAATAAACTCTGTTATAATTTAAAGAGCAGTTGTTTGTGATTACTGGTGTATTTGCATTGTGACATAAGCTGGGTGCAAGGGCTTTGTGTTCGGATTTCACGCCTTCAATTTATTAAATACAGATTATTAATCAATAATACTAGTATTTAATTAATTAATTCGAGACTGATATGGTAAGATTTTGGTTGTTCTCTGATTTCAGAGTGGTGCCCCTTTATAGGTTTATTAACTCAGTTTAATAATATTGTTGATTTAGATTAATAATTAAATAAAGTTAATTATTAATGTTAATTTGATAACCAAATTTTACTATTATGAAACCCAACAGAAATGTTGCCTGCGTATTAGCTCTGCAAAACCCCAACAGTGCAGTGATTCCACAACATTAGTCGTGGACTGCATTTCAGATATGACATTATGGAGGGTGATCTTATATACATAGGGTAACATTTAACGTCACTGCACGCATACGCGTAAGTTACACGATTCTGTTTAGAAAAGAGGACAGCTGTAAGTAAAACGTGAACGTTATGTTGCTAACGTTAATGTTAAATAACAGCTAAGCAAAGGGGAATCACACAAAATGCCATACGGGCCTAGTACAGTGGTATGTTAGCAAACAAAGTTACACAACATTGGCCGAGTGATTTCATCTGGCTTTTGTTAACGATGACTAGCTAACGTTAGCGTAAATTCAAAAGCTTGGCCGACTAACGTTAAATATTCAAAGGGAAAATGGGACAGTATTTACAGTCAAACGGAAAGTCGGAGAGTATTTACTAAAGATAGCGTCCATTTAGCAAAACAAAATGGTAACGTTTAACTTACGTTATAAGTTGAAGTATCGTTGCGTGTGTGTCCTGTCCAGTCAACTCAGTGACGCAAAGAACACAGGCCGAATGTCTCAGTGAACGAATCCTTTGTACGAATCTTTTACTGAACTAATTGTAATGAGTCAGTGCATTGAAAAGAACTGCTTTGCCCTCCACTACTCTCTATGCGTGTGCTGTGCGTGTTGTTTTTCGCTCGTCTGGTGTTTCTGGTAGGGTACGCTTCAGTAGGATTTCGCCATAGCAAAACTATAAAGAAAAATGTAGCCTCAAATCTGAGCTCATCCTAACTTCGCAATCAGCACTGCACTTCCTTGTGTCCTCAGCAACACACCAGCAAAGTGTGACGTCGATCTGATGAATGGTTGTGGAGAAACTCGACTAACAAACACACAGACAGACAGACACGCACACATACACACAGATTCCTGGATGTACACATAGATAGATCACCAGCAGCGGCCATGCAGGTGGAATTGGGGCTAATGGCATTACAGATAAGGAGAGAGCAGCTCATGCTGGCATACTTGGTTAGCCTGCGGGGAACATTAGTTCAAGTTTAACCAAGGCTGTCCTGCAGGAGCGCTGAGAGCACAGAGATATCCGTGTTAGAAGCTTTTGATGGGTCGGAAACAGAGCAGCAGAACATGCAGGTGTGTAATCAATCTTAGCGGGTCAGATCACTTTCACCTCTCGTGAAATCTTGTAGGAATATCTGATCAGGCTATGATAATAAATGGACATGTCTGTTCTTTAACTCTTTAAATATTATTGCCAAATTAAAATCAGTACTCTGATGTCAGGTGGAGATGCTGATTCATGCTTTTGTTTCGTCCAGGCTGGACTACTATCCAAAATGCGGCTGCTTGCCTCCTTAAGCATGGCTCAGACTGCTGGATCATCGGGCCGATCTGAGGTCCGATTCCCAACAATCACGGAGGCGTTCCCGACTCAAAGCTGCTCTGAACCGATTATCTGCCAACATTATTTCATAATGTGAGTCATATAAATATAATATCTTAACATCCCTGATCTGCTCAGCGATCGTCATGGACGCGCCGATTTACTTCAAACATGTTTGATATTTAGGATTTTACGTCATGAAAGGGTCTGGAGGAAGTCGTGTGTGACTACAATAACCACGGGAGACGAGGGAGGGCAGAAATAAGTGGAGAGTCATGGCCTGACTAGGATGCTCATAAGAATCAATGATTGTACTTTACAAACTCTCACAGCTGTGCCATGTGAAGGTACACTATGACGAGTTAACTCTAAAATAAATCCTTCAGGTGTTGTGAAACATTTTAATCAACAGAAAATAATCCTAATCACTCTGTTATCATCCGAGGCCCTTTTGTCCGTCTCCCCTCATCTCGTCTTCGCTCTCCTGTCACTTTTGATTAAAGGACAAAATGTCGGAAAAAAAAGTAGATTTATAAATAAAGCCAACAAACCACTCATGAGTGCTTTTTCATTAGACTCAATAACGTTCCTGCCCTCAGAAAAATGTGCTTATTTTTATAAATACTTCATAAATAAGAGAGCTGATGTAATCTGCACACAAAGACGAGGAGATGACACACTCGAGTTAAAAGCTCTTAAATGTGGTATGATGTGTCTCAGGCTTCGTCCACTTGTAGGCGGATCATTTCTAAATATAGCTTTTTCTGTGTTTTGAACTTGCGTACACAAATTGCGTTTCAGGCCACTGCAAACTCTTCTTTAGTAAAACTCCTTCCAGCGTGAAGATGTTCAGAAACTCTGTTTAAGGTGTACGTCACGCTGTGCACCGGTTTCTCCTCCGTCACTGTTATTAACATGACATTAGTGCGATGGCAGATGTAACCAAACTAGTGTTGGTGCTAATGTTGCTAACTTACTTTTCACTCGGACAATGGCACCATTTTTCTGGGCGTGTGACAGCCGTAACAATGCGTTGTAACGTTTTTATGTTTTCATGGGGACAAAGATATTTTCCTTCTCCATTTAAAAAAAATGACGGCCTACGTGTGGA
Source organism: Tautogolabrus adspersus (assembly GCA_020745685.1). Taxonomy (NCBI): domain Eukaryota; kingdom Metazoa; phylum Chordata; class Actinopteri; order Labriformes; family Labridae; genus Tautogolabrus; species Tautogolabrus adspersus. The sequence continues at coordinate 33,867,825 of CM036536.1, forward strand.
CTGGGCCTCATAGCACTCAATCAATCAATCAATCAATCAATCAATCAATCAATTAATCAATCAATCTTTATTTGTAAAGCGCCAAGTCATAACAAGTGTTATCTCAAGACGCTTTACAGAAAGCAGGTAAAGGACCTTACTCTTTTTCTATCAATATTACAAAAGAGCAGGTAAAAAGACCATGCTCATTGCTGTTACAAATAGCAGGTAAAAGACCTCACTTATTGCTATAAGTGCAGATAAGTGAGCTCTCTTCAGAATGGCCCTCGTATGGATTTGAAAGGTCGTACAGAGCGAGGGGAAATGGCCTAAGTTTGAGGTGATGTGCCAACATGTCCCTTATCACCTTTAAAAAGCTGTCACTTTCCTTTGAGCTCTAATTAGAAAATGTCCATAAAACACCGGCATGATAAAACGTCCACAGTTACAGTTCTTATTGCACATACTGTAAGTGTCAATAGGAAATGTCGAGTGAGACACTCAGGAAAAGCCTGAAGGATCCAGAACCTCCACCAGATACGTGTGCATTGTTTGTCCATTTAGCTACGGCTTCGTCCACCCTCGTCCGTTAACACCCACAGGCTGCGTTCTTGGGACAGCGTGAGATAATACGATGTATGTCGTATAAAACCTAATAAACACATCAACAAACACACATAAGGTCATTGTTCTGAAACGTCAAAACAGAGTGTTTTATTCTGAAAATAAAGCAAATGTTTTCATGTTGTTTCGGTGTCTGACTTCCTGTCCCGCTCGATCTGCTCTGTGGTAAATTGATGCTCCATGCTCCGACATCCTCCAGAAATAGAAGCCTTGTGTATCTGCTGCAGAGGACTCCGGACTGACGGAGCTGAGACGCATCGCAGCGGAGCCAGTGGAAGCACACACATTGAAAAAGTGAAACCCATCAGCTCTGCTAACGTGACGGAGCGGATACGGACTGAACACGCATCTGATGGGATTTAGGGGTGAGAGAGAGAAAACACAGAAAGTTGTTCTTTTGTTTCTACAACTGATGCTGTTGAGAGACCAGAGTTTGTGAGAATAACTTAACTTTGAGGGGAAAAGTGATCAGGAGTTTAAACTGCAGCTGTTCAAGGCAAGGCAAGTTTATTTATATAGCACATTTCAACAACAAGGCAATTCAAAGTGCTTCACACAAGACATCAAAAAGCATCATGACAGAGGAAAGAAAAGAAACATTAAAATAGAACATTTAAAAATCTCTGAAATTATTGAATCTGAAAATATGTTCAAGTAAAAATACTTCAAATAAAATTAATTGAAGGAAAAATATAGAAATATACACCATCATTTAAGGGCTTATCCACTGTCCTGTGGGCAAAGCAGAGACAGTGAGAGCGGGGAGACTTCTATTAAGTCTTGAACCTTAGGTCAGCAGGTCAGCTTCTCTATAGGTGAGGACGAGGGAGAGAGTGAGCCTTCCCTGTTTCAGATTCACACATTGCTCTGTGTTCAGTCGATGTGCTAATCTGTGGGTGGGTCAGATCTCATAGTGTGTGGTGTGCAACGAGACGATCAACTCAGTACACCACACGAACCGATTCATTCGCCGACAACCAGAGTTTCGACTATCACAACATGTAATCTCACGCGGTCAGACGAGTGTACAAACATGACGGGCAAGCTAAATGTGGCTAGCTGTTAGCTGGTAGATCCTTTACGGTAAACATTTTGGTCAAACTCCTTTCCTTGTTAGTTGGATTGTGGTTTGTTTTACAGGACACGTTGTAATATAACTCGTGCTGTTGCCACAAATGAAAAAGTTGGTCCTGAATTTATGCTTTTTAACTTTATGCTTAGTTATTGCTGTTGTCACCATGGTAATGTTTGTTGTGCTTCCTGCTTCAGTCAGCTTGCTTCCCTATTGGCTGTTGTTCCGTTCCACGTGACAATTCACAGACTCCGTGCTCGGCTGTCCTCGGTGTTCTCCCCACACAACAGGATTTCCGATTGTAAATATTGAACACGCTTAATATTTACGATTTCAAATCAGGGCGGCCCCGATCATCTTCCAAGCAGATCGGGGAGGTTAAAATCACTCTTAAAACAGCTCAGCCCACAAGAGAATCTGGCAAGATAATCTTTAGATCTACAGATAGTCGGGCGTTTGCTGACTTTGGTCGGAAGGGAGGAATCGGGCCCAAAATCGTCCCATCCGTCTGCGCCACGGTTTTGTTCCGTCGGACAGCGCACGCTGATTCACACTGGATCCGTTTCTGGAACATCAGCGCAGCGAAGCGTTCTCCCGTGCTGTACACTCATCATGGGAGAACTACAAGATCACGCGGGATAAAGAGAAAAACGTGCAGACAACCTGTCTCTTTGTCTTTCTGAGTTTGATTCGTTGTTCTTTTGGTGCCTGTTTTGACGTTACGTTGATAAAGTGAGGAAAATAACTGCTCTCCTGAGAAGGCATCAGTAAAGTCTGCCCAGAGGCGCTGCTTGTCAACAGGCAAAGCAACTGCTTGGGGCTCCAGACCAGTAGGGGGCCCCTAAGGGCTGATAAACTTGACAGTAGGAAACCTCCCTAGGGGGGCCCCATTTGACAGCACTCACTCTTGTTGCCCTGCTAAGTGTTGCATGAATTATTGCTGTGAAAACCAAAGTTTGTCAATGAAAGTCACCGAAGGAAAATGAAGAGGAGTTATCCGTCTATAGGAGAGAAAAAAGAAACAGGAAGAGGAGTAAGCGTCGGGACAATGGCAGACATAATGGTGATAAATGCAGGTTGTATGGGCCCCCCAAATATGTCTTGCGTGGGGCCCCAACAGACTCTAGAATCTTCACTGAGTCTGCCAGTGGGTTCAGTGTCTTGTTGATGGCTTCAAGGACTTCAATAACCTGCCAGGTTGGAGTTAAGTGTCTGGCCTTCCAGTCAAAGGAGAGAACATGTGTAATAGCAGTCTGCTATTCAAGGATCCTCTGGATCTTTGTCAAGATCCTCATCTTGTTGGGCACTGAGCTTTAAGCTGGTGTTTTGTTCATGCAGGTGCAGCTGCTCTAAAGCTTATAAATACACCCAGTACCAGAAAAGTACATTTCTAATCTGGCAGCCATGCACAAGCACAGATTTTATGGCAAATCCTGCACCCAGCTCAGCGCTGACAACATTCATGGCCATCGGCCCGACTTGACAGGTCAGCAGTCAACAGCTCCAGCCCCGAAGGAATCTGTGGCAGATTCCCAGGCTTCTGCGATGGCTTCTTCCTCCAGAGCACCAGAGCATACCTCCTGTGACTCCAGCCCAGACTACTCTTCACCAGATGAGGAGATGGACTCCACTGAGTCTGACACTGAAACTGCCAATAAAGCCTGGGTGCCCCCACCAAGTTCAGACAGTTCAGACTCTTGTGATGATGATGATGATGATGGTGGTGGACTGGAGAATGGTTCGTTGTCCAAGGATGGAGAAATCAGTAATTCTGGCAATCCCCGAGCCAGGTCCAACTGGATTTGCAAGTGCCTGGATGGAGGACATTGAATCCACATGGAATTTACTAATGATGGAAAGATGTGGAGGAGACAGAGCTGAGAGCTTTCTTGGGGCTTCTGCTGTTCGCCGGTGTTTACTGCTTCAGAGTTGAGAGCGTTTTGAGCAACAATGTCACGGTTCAGATTCGAAGAACTGATGCAGGCAATCCGTTTTGATGACAGGCTCACCCGGCCTAGGCGAATGAAGTTCTCCAGGTTAGCTGCCAATGAGCCACTCTGGGGCATCGACATCACAATTGATGAGCAGCTTCTGTCGTTCTGAGGCAGATGTAAGTTTCAGCAATATATGCCGCAAAAGCCAGCTAAATATGGCTTGAAGATCTGGACAGCGAGCGACGCAAAGACCTCATACGCCTGGAAAACGGATCCATATACCAGCAAGCAGGGGAGTGATAGAGAAGTGGGGCAGGGCCAAAGGGTGGCCCTCTAGCTGATGGGGGGACTGACAATTTCTTCACCAGTTACCAGCTATGTGTGGATTTACTCAAGCAAAGAATGCCATGGTTGGCACTATATGAAAAAAACAAGAGGGAGCTTCAACCTCAGCTCCTGAAGAATGGCGAGAGGCAGTCCCAGTCCTCCTTTGTACACACTGAGAAAATGTGCTCCTGATGTCGACAAAGCACAGGGAGGCCGCAGTGAGTGACGAGGCTGGCCAAAAGCCCGTCATCATCACCGACTACAATAACAATAAAGGGGGAGTCCATAACCTGGACAAGGTTTGTGAAATTATACGTTCATGTACACTTTTTATTATTTCTGCATATACACACACACACACACACACACACACAAAATAGAATAAATGGGTTTGAAACAATAACATATTTTCTCTCATTATATATTCATCCTATAGGTTGTGGGCTGCTCTAGATGCGGCCGAAGAACAAACAGATGGCCACTCAGCTTGTTTTTCAACATGTTGGATGTAAGTGCATACAACGCTTACATCCTGTGGATCCACAGTGGAACGTCATAAAGGCCTGGCGCCGCAGGATATTCATCTACGAGCTAGGGATGGCCCACACCATTGATTGCACAGTGCTAGTGTCTCCCTAGGGCCCCAGCTGCAGCAGCCCTAGTCAGGGAGGTGCGTGCAGGAGCTGGGAAGGTTGAGACAAGGGTGGTCCCATCCAAGAAGTCAAGCAATGCAAATGGATTTTTGCTCAGTATGGCCTCAATCTGCTGCGCCATGTGCGGGCGCCATGTTTGCAGGGAGCACTGGTCTCCTGTGTGCACACATTAGGACATAGACACACAGACACACACACACGATTTTCCCTCGTTCTTCTCGCTGGGATTAAAGTTCAAAATACAAATCTTGCAATCTCCCAACGTAACTTTTTCTTAGCAGGGCATAATTAAGGTGATCTGTTTTGATGAATGTTGTTTTACACAACTGCATGAAGTTTGCTGCAGAAAAACGGGAAATCAAAGGCAAAATATTGTATTCACTTTAATTTAAAGGGGATCAAAGAATGTGGTTATAATGGAAGTCTGGTACAAATCTTGTAGTTAACAGTCCCAACGTAACTTTTTTTTTTCAATCTGACATTATACAAAAAGAAATAATGCACCAAAATCACTCGTCTCACTTATTATTCAGAGCCGGTGATACTAATAATAATGAAAGTCAAATTTGACAAGGGTCAACCTTATTAAGGTCATGTTTTGGTTTTGTATTTTATTATTATTTCCTGATTATGTTGTGGTTTTTGTATTCACCCTTGTCTCTGTCTTTCAGATCCTCCTCTTGTGCCTGCCCTGTGTGTCAGCCCCGCCCTGATTACCCTCACCTGTGTCTCGTTGTTCCCTGATTGTCTGTGTATTTAATCCCAGTGTGTCCTCCCTCGTGTTGCCAGTTCGTAGTGTTTCGTCATGATCTCTAGTCCTAGCGTTTTTTGTATCAGCCTTGTGTATGACTTCTGCTTGACTTCTGACCCTGCCTTTTGCCTGCTCCCTGGATTTGTTTGCCTTTCTGCCTACCCGTGTACCGAACCTATTTTTGAATTAAAGGACTGCCTTTTGAACGGAACCCTTGGAGTCTGCGTGTGTATCCGTAGCCTACATTGTTTGTCGTTGTGTCAACATTTGTTCTTAGAATGTTGAATTATAGTGTATTTTTGTGTATTTCTCAAAAAAGCGGTTAGTGGTTATGATCAATTTTGTTTTAATCATGATTAATTCAATCATGAATTAAACAAGAACCCCTTCAGGAAAACAAATATTGATCTTTCCAAATGTTATTGCAGTTTAAAATTCAAAATACAAAACTTCACTCTTAGAAATGAACTCAGGGTGTTGTTTGTATTACTTGATGGTCCTGTGTTAAAATAACTAAATAACTGAGGTTTTCTGAATAACATTATAAAAGGTGCCTTGTTATTACATTTCATTGAAATGTGTCTGGATCAGATCATTTACAAGTGTTGCATCAACGAAACTGGATTAATTAAATCTCTCATTGGTCAGTGTATCTTTTGGTCATTCGATTTTCTTTTCAGAAACAGGTATTTAAAAAAACAAAAAACAAGTGTTTATTTGATTTTTGTTTTAAAATGCAAAAATTCAAATTGAAATACAAAGCGTTTTTCTTTTATCATGGTCACAAATGGATGAGCAAAATTTAAAAAATGATTCAATTTTCATTTTTCTATTTCATATAAGAAACAAATAAAATCACTAGAAAACAGTTTTCTCATATTCTGAGATCTTGTCATTTACAAGGCAACGAGATCGCGGTCAGGTGAGCCGTCTTTTGCAAAACCCCGGTCAAGCCAGCCTCTGCTTGAAAGTGACAGTGACTGTGTTATGTTGTATTTATCTAGCTCACTTAAGTTAGCTGAACATCTCAATCATAAGTAAACATAACAATATCGCTTAGAAGTGACCTAATCAAATGATGAAGCATTTACTCAATAAATGTGTGCTATAACTACTTAACTCTATGTAGTAATAATTAATAGCCTCTATCATTTAACATATACTCAACTGAGTTTTGTGGAACCTGTTGACAAAAGTGGATTAAGTAAATCCAACATTTCATTTCTTAACAGATCCAACGTAACTGTTTCTTAGCAGGGCATAAAGGGTTAATCGATGCATCACGATCCAGACTGGATGTTTGATGAAATCGATGCAGGGACAGGACATAATCCATGCTGACGAACGTTATAAAAAGCATCTGTAAACCGTTAAATGCGAGTGTACTGTAGTGTGCAGCTTCGAGTGAGTTTGTTCAACCTACCGGTCACTGTGCTGAGTAAGCTAAAGTAACGTAGGCTAACAAGGATTTGTGACAGAAAACAACGTAAATTGATTTCCGGTCCTGTGCTTGCTGACTTAATGAGCAGAGCCAGCTGGTCCTGAACGCTCAGACATCAGGGCTCCTCCTCCTCTTCATGTCAGTGTTTTCAGTGATAGGCTATGTGCCGGGATGACTTGACTCTGTGGCTCTTTTAGCATCATCATTACAGGGGGTCTACCTGCTGAAAGTGGACTGATGCCTCGCTGTCTTAATTCCAAGATGAGTAAAAGGGGGCTGTGTTGGTGACTTGAGATTAAAGTGGCGGCTGTAAACACAGTTGACAGCATCATCGAGAATCACCGCTAAGGGTAGCTCCACTAAAGCTGTGTTCGTTCGATGATAAACACATTCTATTTCCTATCATGTTCTTTACAATAAAAGTTCCCGGCCTACCTGTAGTTGTAGGGCTTTTAATTTGAAATTTCCGTATCAGGAAACAGGGGAATTTCAGCAGTGGCAGCTTAACGTCTAAAATAAAAACTAACCCTGAACAAAGCTCACAGCTAAGAGCTACAACGTCCTGAGAAGAGAACACACAGCTACTTAAAAACATCTTCCTCCGCCCTGACAGAAACATACTGTACCTCCATCATTGATTTATTTTAGCTTACAATGTCAAGATATTGATAATGACGTTGATGTCTAAAGCACTTTTTAAATTATACAAAAGGAGTTCATATTTATGACTGCTTGTCTTTGTTTATGAAAAAGTAGTCATGTGCAGTTAGAAAAATAATGGATCGTGATATCGAATCGACTCAAATCGTTGACTAGACAATCGTAATGGAATCCAAAGAACAGTGAAGATGCACAGCTCAAATGCTCACTGCTTATTAGAAGGTCACGTTTTTAGATCACACTCTTTCTGTGTACATTTACGTGCAATGTGAAGCTACAAGCTAACTAAAGAGTGCTAACATCAGCATGCTCACATAACATTGAGTGCGTTTACATGGACTTGAGTATCCCGGTTTTGATTGTGGTTTTAAGTATCCCGTTTTTGTATTTATGCATGTAAACATCATATCCTGATTTCAGAAACCCGGTTTTGCTACCTGGAGAACTCCGAAAGAAAACGGGATACTGTGACATGTACACACCTTACCCCGGTTTCTGACAGCTGCCAACACCTGCGCAGGCGCGGACTCAGCCAAGTGACGTACACGCAAAACAAACATGACAGCGGCAACCAGAGTGTCTTAATCCGGAGCGAGGATTTGTGTTTCGCTAATAAAAAATAAAATATAATTGAAGGTAGGCTATAGTATAGAGCCCACATGGGCAGAATAAATAGGCTAATACCCGAACTGGCCCGCAATGTCCTCAAAAGAAATTAAAAAATCAATAAAAGCCTAAATGAATCCTGAGACGAATGATGTATGTGTGGGCAATCAACCGGTGTTATGATGAATATGGCCGAGGTAATAAATGCAGGATGCGGCCGCAGGGGAAAGGAGGAGAATCAGAGTGCCGCGGGGGAAAATAACGAAAAGTGAAGCGCCAGGTAAACGTTGCTGCAGCTGCTGTTATGTTCATAGTCTGTTTGGTTTAAAAAGGTTGGATAATGAAAGAAAAGAGCGCTGAAGGCCTGTGAAAGTGTCTGAAAGATAGACCGAAGATTCCCTCCGCGTCTCCTCACCCGCGACGGATACGCATGGCGTGGCTGAGACAGAGACGGTCGGACCGACCAGATTATTCATCCTCCTATCCTGGTGAGATAGCTTCTTTTTTTGTTCTTTTGTCTTCTGGTATACCAGTGATCGATCGACTACCTTTGCTGGATTATTTTGTTACTTTTTTGGATGGGCTGAGTTTGTTTTGGATCAGCGAACGGCTGCGTCGGCGGATGGCTTCCTTCTTTTATGTGGACTAAAAAGACAATTTAAACTGAACTTTCGTAGATCATATTGCATATTTCGTTTGTTTGGGACTTTAAGTTTATTTTGGATTCATAAAGGGGTAAATTAAAGAGATATGTTTGTTATAATTCATTTTTTTATTTGCACCGTGTGGCGTAAATTAGGCTACTTCGAGAATATAGCCAAGGATTACAAAAGATATAAATTGGTAATCAACATGTAGGCTACGATGGAGCGAGTCTGGTCATGCTGGACAGGCTATAAGAAATATTACTACGACCCTGTCCCACCAGTCACGATTGCGTATCATCACCCATTGCTCCCTTATGCAGTGGCAGACTGACAACCAGTCAGAGTTGAGGGCATGTTTAATATTTGCTGTTAAACAGTGCTTAATTTGTTCCAGATCCTGCCGGAACAAGATACGGAACCTACCAGATTGGGACCGGCACCTATTTGTTGGCATTTAATAAACCCGCAATATATAAACCACAGTGTTCTCATGTTTCTCAGATTTCTAAATGTCCTCGGTTTGTGTTGTAGTAAAAAATAAACATCACGTGCGCCTGCGCAAATAAGATGCAGTAATCAGAAACCGGGATACTGTTGTTGATCATGTATACAGGGATATGAATAATCAGGTTTCTCTCTGTGCATGTAAACGCCATATCCGGAATATGATCAAAACCGGGATAAGGCTCATAATCGGGATACTCAAATCCATGTAAACGCACTCAATGCAGGACACAGGTGACTGCAGCTCAGTTTTGTCCACTGCTTGCGCTAAATGGTGCTTAATTAAGGTTTCTAATTGATTAATCCTTCATGTGAACTCGAGTGTAGAGGGGTTGGAGGTGTGTCTCTGGAGGAGAGCGGAGGCTTCAGTATGGAGGAGGTGTGGCCAAACAGCAGTTTGTTTTGGTTTCATGCTGGTGCTCAAGGGCGACATCTACTGGATCAAAAAGTCGCACATTCTTCCTTTACGTTGCAGTTTTCATAAATTCATTCTCACTGCAATAGGTTAGGTTTATTCATTTCTAATGCCAAGTCATTACATCATGACTAACTAAAGTGTAAATTGTGTATCACTCTATATTGATCATTCTTATTAAAAGCACATGTTCGTATCTTTAAATCTGATTTAAGGCACATTTGGCTCTTGTATTTTGTATGTAGTCAACTACAGTTATACTCAAAACGACCATCTGTCAATTCTAAAAACAACAGTTGAAAAATAGTTACGAGAGGGCACAGAGTAGCGTCTGTGGTCTTTATCATTTTCCTAAACCCCTCGTTTGCATCTGTGTTGATTGGATATCTTTAGCCAAGTGATAGGTGATTTGTTATGTCCTTGTGCCGCTGGGAACTTGATCGTATCTTTGCTCGGTCTCACTCATTCTATTTTCTTTCCCATGAAAACTGCAGCTCCAACTCCACCACCTACAGTGCCTGCCTTCTTCCTGCATTGATGAAGCAGTATGGCAGAATATCAGGCTGGCCTTTGCCTGAGTAATGAGTTGTGCTGTTATCCCTCTTCGTTGTGAGTTTGACAAAGCAACTGAGATTGTTGTGAAGCAAATAAACGAACACGTGAATGCAGCTTGTTGTGACTGCATAGAAGCACACACGTTAATCGCTGTTGTTTAGGAATGAGATCGCGTGTATGTTGGAATCGAGATCATGATTTTTTTCCGATTAATAATGCAGCCCTAATCTGCAGTCTTCTTCTTTCGGTCACTATTCAAAGCTCGGGATCACAGGTGAGGGTTGGAGCGAAGATCGGCCGGTAAATAGAGAGCTTTGCCTTCAGGCTCAGCTCCCTCTTCACCACGACGTCCATCTTACCCTCGCTGTGAACAAGACCCCGAGATACTCCTTCACTTCACAAGTGTTTCATATATACAGTATATGGAAACTTCTGTGTTGAAGTCAGGCTGTAACAAGCTTCTGTTATATTAAAAAAACACAATTTTTTTCAGTCACAGGCGAGCTCAAATGTAAATCCAGTTTCTCATTTCATTCCCCGATCCATTTGTAATGTCTGCTGCTTTCACATAATGTTCTCCCTCCTGCAGTACATCGACTTATTTCATCTGTTCCATCTGTTCCTCCATGCACAGCCACCGTCTGGTCAACGGGCTGTAGCTGGCGTGTAACGCTCTTTATTTGACAGAGCTGGGAACTTATTTCTACAGATGGAGAGAAAATCAGATTTCAGCAGAACTCGGTCCTGTGTGACATTGATGTATTACTTTGGTCCATGTGACTCCCATCCACATCCCATAATAGCATTTAGATTCCAACACCTGCAGAGTGGAGCAAAGATCTCAGATGTGAACACAGCGAACAATGCAGTTAGGAGGTTTCAGAAATGTGTCAGTGAGGTTTATATAAGGTCAAACTGTCGGAGACAACAACGTGTCTGATAAAGTGTTGCTAACTTCTCAGTAAGGAAAGCAGCTACTGGCTGTCCTAACAGTTGCTAGAAGTCGCTAAATGACGCCATCACCTAATTTGCATGTTATTGTAGTGGACGCTGTAGGAGAGAAGAATAACGTGGGAGAGATAAAAAGTGAGTAAAAACACCGTATTTATGTTTAGAACTACAAATGAACTTTCTTCTGTTGATCCTTTTTTTATTTTTCTACCATTGAAACAGGCCTTCACTTGCCTTGCCAAATAAAAGTCGCTAGATTTGTGGCTAGTAGCTTTTGACAAACAAAGTCACCAAGAGGATTTGGGAAGTAGCCAGATTTAGCGAGAAAGTCGCCGAGTTGGCAACACTGGTCTGATATCAGAACAGTGAGACTGATGCTGCTCAGACTGTCGTTGCTTGTGCCTCGTTCTTTGATGTGCTGGAGAGAGGGAGCTTTTTCTTAGCAGGGCATAAAGGGTTAATCGATGCATTACGATCCAGACTGGATGATTGATGCATCGATGCACGGACAGAACATAATCCATGCTGACAAACTTTATAGAAAGCATCTGTCAACCATTAAATGCGAGACAAAGACACTAAAACAGAACCAACAAGCTAATAAGTGTTGGGGTTTTGCAGAGCTAAAACGCGGGCAACAATTATGTTGGGTTTTAAATGTGGTTATTAAATGAATACGAATAATTATCTTTAATTAATTAGGGCCCAAAGCACTGACAAGTGCGTAGGACCCTATTGTTCTTCTAAGGATTATTCTTTTTCTCGTTCTTGTTATTATTATTTTACCCGAATCTTTGCGCGCATTTTTAACGGCTTGAACATGCATGGAAACTCACCAAAATCTCCCCAAAATTCAGCCTTGTGAGAAATTCACGTCTGAAATGGCTCTACAGCGCCCCCAAACGTCAGCCAGGGCACTGAGCTTAACCTACATGCACGAAAATCGCTACGCATATGTATCTTGGTGAGACTAACAAAAAGTTTTACATTATGACCATACTGTAAAATGTACAGGAAGTCCGCGAATTCCAGATGAATTTCAAAATAAGACGATTTTGCGATACCTATTTGAACGAACTTGCCCGAGGGTGTTCGTCCGATTGACGCAAACTCAGTGTCAGTGTGTTCCACACATGTTGACGATCTCAGCTTGTGCTCTGCACGTTATTTAGTCAAAGGGCGTGGCTGAGGCGTGCGGTCAAACTTGGATGTTTTTTTTTGCCAATTTCTAAACAATAAAATTCTTATGTGTCTGCCATGCACAGTTCAATCATCACCAAATGTATCATGCATGATACAGGGCCTTCCCTGAACACATCCATGCTTGAAATGTTTACATTACTTACAGCGCCACCTGTTGACAACAGGAAGTTACTGCTTCTAAATTATCACTAGCCATTGCTACACAGTTGAACATATCCCCTTCAAAAGGGTTGTGGACCGTCCTAAGACCTTGGCCATACTACCTTTTCAAGCTCAAATGTCTGCGTCAAACGCTCTAACCACACAGACACCATACAGTTCACCACAAACAGGAAGTAGTTTGTTGAGGGGCTTAATATAGTCGTAGAGTCACCAAACGTCATACACATGATCTCAGTACAAAAGTAAAACTTGTCATGTGGGTATATTAAGTGGGCGTGGCTAAATGGCTCAGTGGCGCCCCCTTGACATTTTCAAAAAGGCCTCCCCATAGATGTTTTTTTGTCCTAGATGCATGAACATTTTTATGCATATTGACCATGTCAGGACCTACATAAAATCCTCTTACACCCATAGTCAAAACATTACAGGAAGTCCGCCATATTTTTTTGAATGCAAGAAAAATGGTTGAAATTCGCATTTCACAGGTTACATATTTGAACGAACTCCTTCGAAAGCGTTCATCTGATTGATGCAAACTCAGTGTCAGTGTGTCCTACACATGTTGAAGATCTCCTGTTGTGCTCTGTACGTTATTACGTCAAAGGGCGTGGCCGTGGCGTGCGGTCAAACTTTGATGTCTCTTTGCGCCACTTTTAAACATTCCAAAATGCCTCCCCATAGAGGTTTATTTCTCCTACATGCCTAACAATTTCTATGCATGTTAACCATGTCAGGACCGACAAAAAATCCTCTTGGACCCATTGTCAAAACCCAACAGGAAGTCCGCCATAATTTTTTGAATGTATAAATAATGACCCAAATTTGCATTTTCAGTCTTCCTATTTGAACATACTCCCTCGAGACCCTGTTCATGCGATCATTGCCAATTCAGTGTCAGTGTGTTCTCGACATGTTGAAGATCTCCCGTTGTGCTCCGGACGATGCTACGTAAAAGGGCGTGGCCTCGGTGTACTGTCAAACTTTCACTTTTACACAAATCAAACTGTAAGGCCTGCTGCTTGGCCACGTCTCGCTGTTGCACTCCCGCGGTTTGCACAGGGGTGCTTCGGGCCCTTCATCACCGCTTGCGGTTTTAATTATTAATATAAATCAACAATATTATTAAACTGAGTTAATAAAAATCCAAGGGGCACCACCCTGAAATCAGGGAACAATAACCAAATATCACAAAATCAGTCTGAAATGAATGAATGAAATAAATACTAACATGATGAATATTTCATAAATACCTGTATTTAAATCAATGGAAGGCTTCGATTCATACACGAGCCCTCACATCCAGCTGTATTAAAATGCACATACACCAGTAATCACAAACAACTGCTTTCTTAAGTAAGTAAGTAAGAAAAGTTTATTTATATAGCACCTTTCAAGAGCAGACGTCACAAAGTGCTTCACAATCAGATAATACAAACAATTACATAAAAACAAGTACAGACAGATTAAACAAAAGCAAGTCTGAACAGATGAGTCTTCAGCTGCTTTTTAAAAGTGTCCAATGAGGTCAAGGCTCTCATTTCTCGGGGAAGACAGTTCCAGAGTTTAGGAGCCACAACCTCAAAGGCACAGTCTCCTTTGGTTTTTAGCCTAAATGATAACAGAGTTTACTTAACAAAGTCACATCAATCCAAATCAATGAAACTCAATCAACAACAAAGTAAGGGTGCGTAAGGGTGTTGTTATGTAGTTGTGTGTGTATGTGTGTGGGTGTGTGTGTGTGTGTGTGTGTGTGTGGATGAGAGAGAGAGAGAGAAAGGAGGGGGAGAGAGAGGGAGCAAGAGGCCGGCGTAACCACGTGGCGATGGCGGACACTCAACACAGACCTTCTGGTCTGGTCTCTTGTCTACACCGGCGGGACCGAGTTAAGCTCTGTGTCTGCAGCGTCTGAACGACTACAAGTGTACAGATCTATATGTGTGAGTGTGCGTATGTGTGCGCTGGCGCGGCCGTGGAGTTCGTCTCCAGATGTGCGTCTATACGCGGGAAGGTGTGTGTGTGTGTTAGAGAGAGAGAGAGGAAAAGACAGCGTGCCTGAAGAGGCTGGATCACAGTCTAGAACTCTGCGCGCCACAACTCGGGAATAATTCACTTCAATACCAGAAGCCAGTGGCCGAATTTAAGTTTGACGGAATTAACACTGGTCCTCCTGATCATGAAGGCATTATCTCGGCTATAATGCTGGAGTTCGCCTAAAAACACACACGGGACGTCACGGCCCAATAAAGAAAACAAAAGAGGTTTTAAACTAGTAAAACCCGGGACGCGGCGGTCCAATAACAAAGTAAATATGATCACAGTTTCAAATTAATAACTCAATTATTAAACACACTCTCTATAGCTAACTGCCCAGACCTAATGAAGCCTCATTTGTAAATCGCTGTGTCCGCGATTGAAGAAAGGAAAGGTCTGAGGATGAGAACAGATCTCCAGTCTGTTCCAGTGCAGATGAGTCTTTGATGGCAGCGATGATCCCCCAGGGCATGAGCGGTATCGGTGTGTTCTCCTTCCAGTGGGAAGATCTCTGTTGATGTCCTGTTCGTTACAGGACGTAAGGAAACGTAATCTTTACAGTCTCTGGATAAATCGTTATTATTTCGGTCTATGAGTAAGACGCTCTCCGAGAAGCTCGTCAACATCTGTTCAATGGACGATCCTAGCTCGGGATTCAGAACACTGTCCTTGCTTGAGGCCGAGGGTTGCCTGTGTGCCAAAACTTTTAAACAAAAGAGAAGGGTGCTGTAAAAACAGGAGGTAGACGTGTGTGTCCGGCGCTTGAAGTCAGCGTGTGGAAAGAGAACGGACAATGGGCGTCTTGAAGTTTTGTAACCTGGCATGCCGCAAGGGGGATTTAACTTAAAGGTCCCATATTATGCTTTTTCTGGTTTTATATGCTCTTTAGTGTGTTTTCCAGGTGTCTTGTGCATGTTTAGGCACATCTATGTGCAAAAATTCAAAGTCCGCGGAAAAGCTACTTCTCCTACCTCCTCCTGTTAGCAGTAGCATTAGCTGCATGAAACGCTCGGTTTAGCCCCCCTCGTTGAAAATCGGTGACGTCAGTGCAGTGTGATGTCACACTGCACTGACGTCACTGATCCAAGCCCATTGGCTTGTTGTGGAAAGCCGAAGTTCAAGCTGCACGCCCATGTCCACGCCCATGATTTGTGGTAGCATATTTAGCAATGGCGACTTCGCGACTGCATACAGACATGACCAACAGACGCTGCTTCTTCAAGTGCGAGCCCAGTTCTACTCTGCATGTAGTGCCTAGCAGTTCCAGTTTAAGGACCCGGTGGCTATCTTTTATTTTTGGGACTCTTTCTCAGTAGGTCAGCCACAGAATTTATTTGTGCTCCAGGCATTTCACGGAGGACTGCTTTGCGAACTGGACACAGTTCCACTCTGGATTTGCACAAAAACTGATTCTAAAAGAAGGCTCAGTTCCTACTCTTTTTGGCCACGATGGAAGTTCTACTGCTTCTGGAAGTTCACAATCACAGCCAGTAAGTACGCTTCATTTATCGTCTTTTTATTTAGTTTGAAAACATCTGGATGTAGCTCAACTGTATGTCTCGGCTAACATGCTAAGTGATGCTAGCGATTCGAAAATTGAGCACTACTAAGTTATTTACAAACTTTCACCCAAAATGTAACACGTTTACCATTTTTAACAACCCCCAGTGTAGTGTTTTGGTGGTCCAGATCAGTTTTTCACGGACTCTGAGCATTGTTAGACTCGGCAAACATGCCGGTTATTATTGTTGTTAGCGTCTTTCTACTCTGCTTTATCGCCACTTGTATGTGACACTGCTTTGTTACTGTTTATCGGTGTGATAAGCTTGAACAGTGCTAGTGCAGTTCTGATTTATGACCGGGGTTCGAGACGGTCAAAACACTAGTGTTTGTGGTCCAGGTGCGTTTTTTTCACGGACTCTGAGCATTGTTAGACTCTGCAAACATGCCGGTTAGCATTGTTGTTAGCGTCTTTCTGCTCTGCTGTAGCTCCACTCCTGCATAAGACGGTTTTGTTACTTGGCGTTTGTCTATCGGTGTGATAAACTTGAACAGATATCTATGGTCTGCTTATGTTGATATGAACAAGAAGACAGAGCAGTTCTGATTCATGTTAGATTGCCATGCTAATTTGATATTTTTCTTCTTTGTTTTTCTCAGAGTACGTCACAGCAGATTACACAGAGCAAAAGCTCCAGTATCCCAACGAGCGTACCAAAGGATCCATGACGTTGGGTGGCAGACAGACTCCCCACAAGTCTCAGAGGTCACACAGACAGTACCTACCTCCAAAGGGGTCATCAGTCCACACACAGTTGGCCTGGGGTACACTAAGGGACGATCAAGGGACTAGATGACAAGCAAAGGTACGCACACACACCTAATACTTTGTCCAACTGCTGAAATATCTCAAAAGAATATCAGAAAACTGTGATGTCATTCTATAATTGCTGATTTGAGCTTTTTGTATTGTAGCTTGTTGCTGTCTGTGATGCATTACAATGAAAATAATGAACCTGATCAAGCAACAACCTCTACAGGACAGCCGATCTATAAGGGGGCATTCCTCAAGTCCAAAAAAAGCCAGACACAACATACAGTAAGTTACTAATTCTTTGATTTTAAATACCTTTTATAAATACTTATTTAAATATACCTTCAACGTCTCTGTAAATGTTTCCAAAAAACAGATGAGTGTGAAAAATGAGCAATAACCAAACATTATGAAATAGATTGTTTTTTCTTGAATTACTTTTTTTTAGAATATGTCGGGGACTTGATGGCACATGTTGGAGGAGGTGTTTCAGGACCCAGGACCATTTATGGAGGAGCTGCAGAAAATACTCTCAAAAGAAGAAGTGGTGGCTCGACACGTGTCCAGGTGAAGTCAGGGGGCGGGCAGAAGCCAACATACTGTCCAGTCGGGTCAGGAAACTGGAGATGAATCCTCAGGACGACACACGACAGGATAACCACTCTGCAGCTGCGTCTCAAGTATCCCCAGCACCGGCTCACAAAGCTGCCAAGTGTCTGCACCGCCTGTATGGGGACAAGATAGAAAAGACATAAAAATGTTACTTCTCATTGTATATTTACACGTATAGTTCTGCACACATTCACATTTTGAACCTTAGCTGAGAATAAAGAATTTTCAACAAATGCTTTTGTCACTTGTTGGTTTTCTTCCTCTGTAAAGTGAAACTGTTTGATTAGAATGAATTGAAGTTGTAAATCATTATTTATAGTGAACATACTCTTCTGCTGTTCTCCGTGATGTTCTCCTCTGAAGATGTTGAGGATGTTTTGAAGTGTATGTTGGTTTAAACAGTTTGGTTCTCACTCTGGATGTTGTTGGTACAATGAACCTGTGATGACCTCATAAAAAGAAGAAGAGACTGATTAAAATGAAATCATGTTCAATAAGAAGGAAAATAATGACAGAGGAGGAAACAGCATGAGATATTGATCCAAGAAACCTGATGATCACCTGGGCTTTAGTAGTAAAGTAACTAACAGTCTATGATGACCTGATAGATACATTGAATTTTTCATCACAGCAAGGGGACGATTTACAAAGCAGCACAAGGTGAGGGGCTTCAACAAACTGTTTGTTCTGTACAATACATAAACTGTATTGTACAGAACACATGTGTGGACACTAATTATATTGTAATCAAGCCAAACTTTGTGAAGCCACGAGTAAGATATATACAGTATGTTTGGATTAGGGAGCTATGTTGCTAGCTCCAGTCAGTGACATTGGAAGAGGCTAACGTTTTTTTCAACACAATAACGGTGAGTGTTTTTCTGATACAAACACGTTGTGTGTTGATGTGTCCCGGTTTAGCATAGCAGCTAGCTGCAGTTTCCACATTTAGCCTACACCTAAACATATAACAATGAAACTACCTGACGAGCACATATTTCATCTGAAAAGTCTGCAAAATAAATACCTCCAACACTGAAACGTCGTGCTCCTGCCTTCGTGGCAAAGGTTGTGGTGTTTGTTTCTCCTCTCCGTTGTCAGTTGGTAAAGTTGATCCTTGTTAGCATGTAGCCGCTAGCCGGTATTTCTGCTAGGACTGACAACATTCCCGATATGGTAAAAGGGGCGGGACATCTCCGAGAACAATGCCGAGCGACTGACCAATTACGAGAGAGCAAATCGGCCGACCAATCAGGTCAGACTAGGCACGCGTGGGGACCGTGCTTGGGGGGGATTCAGAGCGTTGCAAACACAGGCAGATGCGAGAGCCTGCTTGGAGCGGCAGTACATGAAAACAGACACTTTTTTCGAACATAAGCGATTGTGAACGTACTTTAGTAGGCACATAAAATAGATATATGAACCCCAAAAAGGGCATAATATGGGACCTTTAAGGTCCCCTCCAATGAGGAGAGAGAGAGTTTGGGTCCCCCTTTTCTTCACATGTAGGTGTGAAGTGTTGCCAGGGATTCTGGGAGTATGAGTCCTTTAGGGCTCTCTGTGATCCCAGCAATGAACTCTAGTCAGGCTTCTCAAAGAAATGCAGGCCTGGGGGGCCCCAACATAAGGAAGGCCAGCTCCATCATTGGGACTGAAATAGAAACCCTTCAGTCACAGAGGCAAGAGTGTTTTCAAAACTAAAGAACATTCTGAGAAATCCTGCACACCCTGGACGTGATTCAACAGAGCACGTTCAGTCCCGTTACAGGAAGTCCTTTCTCTAAACTGCCATCAGACTTTTAAATGGAGAATCATGCACAATGAATACACCAGTGTGCAGGACACTTATATGTACTCACTGGTTACTTTAACCTTCATGCTCCTCAGCTCAATAACGTCTCTACGATGTTTCTCAAGTTAAATCGTGGACTCAAACTGACCTCTCAGTGTCCTGAATGTTCGAGGCGCTGATCATGAAGTGCAGTGTCCCTGACTGGAGTCTAATCCTGAACAACTTCATAAAAAATGTCTCCTAACAGACAACAAACTGTTTTTAGTGTTTTCTGACTGTAGAGACATAAAACAGAGAACTCATTGTTAAAGTGTCATAAACCAAAAACAATCCTATAGCAACATGTCTTAAAATGTGCAGCCAACTCACGTCAAAATGTGTAATACCTACGTTGGTCCACAGCGCAAAACGTAGTAGTTTCACAATAAAGGCTCTAAAATTGTGACATGTCTACGTTTTCTTTGTCTATTCTTTTCTATTGGCATTCTTCAGGTCACGTGACTGCCGAGTTTCTCCCTGGCGAAAACAAAAAACATGGCGGACATCCCTCGTATTTTCGGTGGAAAATGCAATATTTTGAGATAGTTTGTGGCTTAAGTGTCGTTTTGAGAACCTTTCTGGTGACAAATGTACATTGTATTTTCCAAATCTTCCTTCGGTTTATGTCTATGATCTTTAGTTTGTTCGTTTCTACGAAGATTACTTTAGGTCTCGCCAGAAAAACGTAGGAATGTTAAGTTTTCTACCGTTGCTATGGTGGTAGCTATGGACGCTATTAACAACGAACCGGAAGGAAGTAGACGTTCAGTTCGTGGCTCTTAAAACGTTTTACATTAGACCCTAGACAACAAACTACGCTCCTGTGTAATAAATAATGATAGCTGTTAATTTGTATGGATGTCTTATATTACAACCACATTTAATAAAACGATTGGAATGGATTGATGCATATTAGCAAAATAACTGTAAAATGTAACAATACTTGATACATAGACAATACTGTACAGTTTATACAATGTGGGATTTAATGACTTTATTTAATTAGATAATCCTGAAAGATTAATACCATAGACTGTAAATATTGATTAATACCATCTTTTAAAACAGGTTTGATTAGACCACAAACTATGGTCCTTTACAGCAAATTGATTTCTGCTTAATTTGTATTGATATCTTTACTTTTTTTTTTTAACCTTTCTTATATTCAGTTTGTATTTACGCTGCTATAACAACTTTATTTCCCTTTGGGGGATTAATAAAGCTATATATCAGAATTGTTATTTTATTGCCAAGTACATTTACACATACAATAATTTAACTTGGTGTTTCGTGTAGAAGACAATTTAAACTTAAATATAATAAGATTAAAATGTAATAGTAATATGAAAAAATATATATAAAGAAAACTAAAGGACACAAAAGAAATGTACAAGAAGGTGCAACAGAGGAGCTTCTGATTGTGCAGACTGACAGTGCTATCCATCTGTAATGAATCACAACATCAAGTTCACACCTTTTCAAATGTTTTTATTATATTATTGAATTGTGCAAAAACAGAAGAACAGACCCGTTTCAAATAAATTAAATAATACAAATTAAAATTCATGAACAAATAAATAAAATGAAATCATTATTTTTCTTAATCATAAAAAGGGCTGTAGATAACACAATTATACAATTGACAAATTAATTAAATTAAACAATATAAAAAATAAAATATATTTTTTTTTAAATGAAGAAAAGGGCAGCAGCTCACATAATTATACAATACAAAGTCTTCTTAAACTGGGTTTTCTTTTGCCACCCACTGTAGGGGCCACGTCTTCCCACTGCAATATGATGTAAAGAATATTTCATTTGACAGAAACCATCCCTGGAATTAAAAACGGGACAACGTAGAGGACAATGAGCTTCAGTGTGTACCTCATAGTATGTGTGCATACACACAGTAACCTGATCAGTGTAAATGACCTGCATATGGTAACACTTTGACAAAAGTTATTACATGTACTCTGTGTTTACGCTTGTCTTTTTAAATTGTCAGTATTATGGATGTGTTATTCCTTCCTGCAATTTACAATTGGGTACAATTAATAAATAGCTCCACACAAGCACTTAACAATATATAACCATTAACCACATAACATAACATTTACAGCACATGAACAACAAAAAATGTGATAATTATTGAGACAATAAAGTAATATAAAGACAACTTCTACATACCAGATGGAACAGGGCTCCCACTCCACTAATTCCATGTGATTCCCCTGAAAGACATTCAAACATGTTTACCATTCTAAGCAGTCACATGATCAGAGGACTTTAGAGCTGTGGTGCATTAAAATCCACTAAATGCATCTGTAGCAATGGTATATTTTTACATTTCATTTTTTAGCTCAAATGATGACAAAGCAAACCTTCCGCATTTTGGTGTCTACTACCCTCTTAACTGGATAGTAATCCTCTCCCCTGACCGTATGGCTGCATTCTGAAAGAGCAAAAAAAGTGTACACTTGCATCATGTCAACTGTTTATTGAACTGCAAGAAAGATGCACAGAATATAATCATCATTCTTGTTGAGAAAAGACAACAGTCTTGCGCAACATTGAGAAACTAATGCACACTTTTATAACGAGCAGGCTAGATTATTGCAATGCGCTCCTTTTACTGCATGTTTTATATTTGAGATCGTTTATTTCCTGATTAGACACGGAGCATAGAGGATGTGGGTACAAGACGCGATCCGTAGGCGGCAAAAAAACAGGGAATATCAAACATTTTCAGAAGAGCGCCGGTGACGTCAACAGTGCCTTTTTAAAAAGTTGAAAGATTTTCAATTTGAGCGTCCACACAAAAAACGTCAGAGCGCTTGTATCAAGACGCTGGGTGCTGCGCTTTTCTTCAAGGCGTCCGCTTTCGGCTGCGAATGCTCTCTACTAAATGACAACTGTAAAAAGACGCTGGCACTGAGAAAACAACACTAGGTGGACACGGGGCCTTAGTTGTTCCACAGAGTAGAAATAAAAGACGGTGGAACAGTCTGTCGGAGCAGCTGGGAGGAGAAGTCGAGAATATTGATACTTTTAAACGTAAACTTAAAACATATCTTTTCAGTCTGGATTGTATGTAGGGTCTTTTTAATTACATTTTTATAATGTTTTATATTTATTTGAATGTTTTTATTTTTTATTTGATCTTTAACTATCTTTTCTTTAACTACTCATTTTAACACTATTTAGTGTATACTATTTATTCTGCCCTGACAGACACGAAATGTTTATCGTTGCCGTGGAAACACTAGATGTTGCGTCAAAGGCCGCTGCATAAGGCCCTGTGTCCACCTAGCGTTTTTTCTGGGCAGAAAAGCGCTGGCTGTGCGCTCGGGAGTGTGTGCATGAAGCGTTTGTTCGCGCTCTATGACATCAGTTTGTTGACAACGGCCGCTGTATGACCGACACGGCTCCGTTACTTTTTACTGCATGTTTTATATTTGAGATCGTTTTTTGCCCCGGCAGACATGGAGAGAGGAAAATGCTGGCGCCTTTCTGAAAAGTTGAAAGGTTTTCAACTTGAGCGTCCACACAAAAAACGTCAGAGCGCTTGTATCAAGACGCTGGGCGCTGCGCTTTTCTTCAAGGTGTCCGCTTTCGGCTGCGAATGCTCTCTACTAAATGACAACTTTAAAAAGACGCTGGCTCGGAGCAGCCGCACAAAAACAGCAGAGCGCTTGTTCAAAAGACACTGGACGCTGCGCTTTTCATCCAGGCAGCCGCTTTCTGCTGCAAACGCTCTCTACTCATTGAAAACAACTGAAAAAAGACGCTGGCGCTGAGAGAAAAAAACGCTAGGTGGACATGGGGCCTAAGGAAGCGTGAGCTGCTACTGAAAGCTGCTGTTCTGTTGCTGTATGTGCTGCTGTGATAAAAACGTAAGGTAAATTATACTTGGAAACACCGTTGGTAATCATATTCTCTTCCTCAGGTCAGTTTCACCCGGCCGTCTCGACTACGTCAATGCAGAGTTAGTTTTTTATCGGGGGCTGCATCTTTTGTTATTGTTTTGATTGAGAGCCCCCTGGTGGCAGATTTTACATACTGTACATTTAGCCTATTTTTACCCTTTACCTTTTACTGTTTTAATTACATTTATTTTATAACTATTGGTGTGCATTATTCTCTATTTCTAAGTATATTTTTGTATATGTTTTGTCACTATTTTATGTTCTTTTTCAATCACTGTAAAGCACATTGAATTGCATTTGATTTGTGTGAAAGGTGATTTATAAATAAAGCTTGATTGATTGCTGTCATATGTCAAATAGCAAATGTAGTAGAACCAGTAAATATACTGTCCAATTTGAAATGGGGTATGTAAATATAGCATGGCTAAATTACCTCTAGGTAAATCTTCCTTGTTCTTCTTCTTCATTTTCTTCTTTGGAGGCATGCCTGTTGAAAATAAAGAAAACTTTCTGTAAAAGCTGTTATTATAATAGTACTACTGCTCTTAATACCACTACTCTACAAACATATTGTATTTAACATTACTGTTTCAAATACATAGTTGTTTAAAGACTACAAGATGTACCTTCAGACAGAACGTTAACATTTTCATTACAACCTCTGGGTAATATTATGAGGAGACATTCAATACATTTTCATTGTTATGCAGATGATACTCAGCTATACATATCAATGAAGCCAGATGACACCAATCAGTTATGTACACTAGAAGCTTGCCTTAAGGACATTAGGACTTGGATGACCAGAAACTTTTTGTTGCTTAACTCAGACAAGACTGAAGTTATTGTGCTTGGACCTAAGAACCTCAGAGAGACTTTTTCTAATGATACAACTGCCCTTAATGGCATCAGCGTGGCATCTAGCACCACTGTTAGGAATCTAGGAGTTTTATTTGATCAAGATATGTCCTTTAACTCTCACATAAAACACATTTCAAGGACAGCTTATTTCCACCTTCGTATTATATCTAGGATCAGGCAGATCCTGTCCCAAAACGATGCAGAAAAACTAGTTCATGCATTCGTTACCTCCAGGTTGGATTACTGTAATTCTCTTTTATCAGGGTGCTCAGGTCAATCTCTAAAGACTCTTCAACTAGTCCAAAATGCTGCGGCTTGTGTTCTGGCTAGAACTAGGAAGAGGGACCACATTACTCCTGTTTTGGCTTCTCTGCACTGGCTCCCTATAAAATCTAGAATAGAATTTAAAATCCTTCTTCTCACTTACGAAGCTCTAAATGGTCAGGCACCATCTTATCTTAAAGAGTTAATAGTGCCGTACTACCCGTTGAGAACATTACGCTCCCAGAATGCAGGCCTGCTCGTGGTACCTACAGTCTCTAAATGTACTATGGGAGGTAGAGCCTTCAGTTATCGGGCCTGCTCGTGGTACCTACAGTCTCTAAATGTACTATGGGAGGTAGAGCCTTCAGTTATCGGGCCTGCTCGTGGTACCTACAGTCTCTAAATGTACTATGGGAGGTAAAGCCTTCAGTTATCAGGCCTGCTCGTGGTACCTACAGTCTCTAAATGTACTATGGGAGGTAGAGCCTTCAGTTATCAGGCCTGCTCGTGGTACCTACAGTCTCTAAATGTACTATGGGAGGTAAAGCCTTCAGTTATCAGGCCTGCTCGTGGTACCTACAGTCTCTAAATGTACTATGGGAGGTAGAGCCTTCAGTTATCAGGCCTGCTCGTGGTACCTACAGTCTCTAAATGTACTATGGGAGGTAAAGCCTTCAGTTATCAGGCCTGCTCGTGGTACCTACAGTCTCTAAATGTACTATGGGAGGTAAAGCCTTCAGTTATCAGGCCTGCTCGTGGTACCTACGGTCTCTAAATGTACTATGGGAGGTAGAGCCTTCAGTTATCAGACCTGCTCGTGGTACCTACAGTCTCTAAATGTACTATGGGAGGTAGAGCCTTCAGTTATCAGGTCTGCTCGTGGTACCTACAGTCTCTAAATGTACTATGGGAGGTAGAGCCTTCAGTTATCAGGTCTGCTCGTGGTACCTACAGTCTCTAAATGTACTATGGGAGGTAAAGCCTTCAGTTATCAGGCCTGCTCGTGGTACCTACAGTCTCTAAATGTACTATGGGAGGTAGAGCCTTCAGTTATCAGGCCTGCTCATGGTACCTACAGTCTCTAAATGTACTATGGGAGGTAGAGCCTTCAGTTATCAGGTCTGCTCGTGGTACCTACAGTCTCTAAATGTACTATGGGAGGTAGAGCCTTCAGTTATCGGGCCTGCTCGTGGTACCTACAGTCTCTAAATGTACTATGGGAGGTAGAGCCTTCAGTTATCAGGCCTGCTCGTGGTACCTACAGTCTCTAAATGTACTATGGGAGGTAGAGCCTTCAGTTATCAGGCCTGCTCGTGGTACCTACAGTCTCTAAATGTACTATGGGAGGTAGAGCCTTCAGTTATCAGGCGCCGCTCCTCTGGAATCATCTACCAGTCGGGGTCCGGGGGGCAGACACACTATGTACTTTCAAGAATAGACTTAAGACTTTTCTTTTTGATAAATCTTATAGTTAGGGCTGGCACAGGTACAGACCAGCTCATAGTTATGCTGCTATAGGCCTAGACTACCGGGGGAACTGGCACCTTGAGCTCTTATCCCCTGCTCTCTCTCTCTCTCTGCATTCATATGACATTACTGCATGTCACTACCTTTAAATCCCAGTTACTAACCACATCTTCTTCTGGGAGCTCCTGAGCTCTCTTAGGTTCCTCAGGATTGTTGCTCCTGCTGAGCCCTCTTAGGCTCCATGGGATCGTTGGTGGACGGCCTGCCAAAACAACCCTCCCCCCCTCCCTTCGGGATCGTAGGTGGACGGCCTACCTGAACAACACCCCCCCCCTTTTTCCCTTGTTCCCTATCCCTCTTCCTGCATCTTATCCCATCTCCCCCTATCCCGTTCCAAGCCCGGCGCAGTCTAGGCTGTGAAGGCTGTTTCGTCATGAGCCGGGGATCACTGCCGAAGATTTCTGCCTTTTAATAAGGAAGTTTTTTCTGACCACTGTATCTTTTGCTGCTTTGCTAAAGTGCTCATGATGGATTAAGCTGGGTCCTTGTAATATAGCAATAAGTAAGGTCTTTGACCTGCTTTTTGTAACATAACAATGAGCATGGTCTTTTTACCTGCTCTTTTGTAATATTAATAGACAAAGAGTAAGGTCTTTTACCTGCTTTTTGTAAAGCGTCTTGAGATAAGACTTGTTATGAATTGGCGCTATACAAATAAAGATTGATTGATTGATACAATCTAGAACAAGCTGCAACCTCTGGTGTTGAAAAATGAAGCCCTGTTCAGACCGCCGTTTCAAGCCGCGATATTTACGCCTCTGTGACGTTTCGCCTTCAATCTGAACGTCGTAGAGGCGTAATGGGGGGACGAAGTGGTCCCCCCTCTGTAACGTCTTCGAAAGTAGTAACAGAGGTGAGACGCTGTATCAGCTGAGCCAGATGCCTTGGAGCACATTGCTATGTGTGCGTGCATGTCTCTCTGTGTGTCTATGTGGAACTCCCGCTGCGCTGTGAGTCCGCAACGCCGCAACACAAAGTGAATTGACAAGAATATTACGCCATCGTGGATTTAATATGAATGTCCAAGACGTGATGATGGCTGAGCTTAGTTACAGAACTTTTGATAAAAAAGATGTGTGAAAATGGATAGAGTAACCGCTTGAGGCTGGCTGTGGAAATAGCAAGAATTACCAGAAGTCACAAACACAGGAGGCTTAAACCCCGCCTCAGCTCCAGCTCTTAGCCTATTGTTAGGTTGACTTAAAGTTAGGCTGAGACAGCATTTCCAGCATGGAGACTGGTGCCAATGAGCCTCATTTTACGTCTGCGTAAACAGAGGGGTGACATCACTCAGGCTTCATCCAGTATTATTTACAGACTGTGTTACAGAAACAGAGTTCATCAACTTCCAGCATGTCGGACTTTAGTCTTTTTTTTTTTACCTTTCGTAATATTTTAAGAGGGGAGTTACCTTAAACTACGCATTTATAATCGCATGTTAAATAATGTAATTGGTGCTCATTTAATTGAAGTACATGGTTATGTAAAGTGTAATATCAATCCAAAACCATGTCATTTTAACAAGATATTCTCTTATATTTGAGAATTTTGAGTCATTGCATCCTATTATTTATTTCGAACAGAGAATAGTGTACCACAATATTTAAATATCTTAATTTGGCTTTCCCACATAAAATAAAATTCTAAAACAACTGTGATACTGATTGTATCCATACGCTATTTCAAGATGTCACCACAACTTACCCTGGTTCTTTTTTGCTGCCGCAGAACTTTCAGTGTGCGCAGGACTGGTGGGGGTCTGAAAGGCAGTTGAGGGCTGGATGGCAGAGGCAGAGATGGGCTGGATGGCAGAGGCAGTGGAGGGCTGGATGGCAGAGGCAGTGGAGGGCTGGATGGCAGAGGCAGAGGAGGACTGGATGGCAGAGGCAGAGGAGGACTGGATGGCAGAGGCAGTGGAGGGCTGGATGGCAGAGGCAGTTGAGGGCTGGATGGCAGAGGCAGAGATGGGCTGGATGGCAGAGGCAGTGGAGGGCTGGATGGCAGAGGCAGAGGAGGACTGGATGGCAGAGGCAGAGGAGGACTGGATGGCAGAGGCAGTGGAGGGCTGGATGGCAGAGGCAGAGGAGGACTGGATGGCAGAGGAAGTGGAGGGCTGGATGGCAGAGGCAGTGGAGGGCTGGATGGCAGAGGAAGTGGAGGGCTGGATGGCAGAGGCAGTGGAGGGCTGGATGGCAGAGGAAGTGGAGGGCTGGATGGCAGAGGAGGGCTGGATGGCAGAGTCAGTGGAGGGCTGGATGGCAGAGGCAGAGGAGGACTGGATGGCAGAGGCAGTGGAGGGCTGGATGGCAGAGGAAGTGGAGGGCTGGATGGCAGAGGAGGGCTGGATGGCAGAGGCAGTGGAGGGCTGGATGGCAGAGGCAGAGGAGGACTGGATGGCAGAGGCAGTGGAGGACTGGATGGCAGAGGCAGAGGAAGACTGGATGGCAGAGGCAGTGGAGGGCTGGATGGCAGAGGCAGAGGAGGGCTGGATGGCAGAGGAGGGCTGGATGGCAGAGGCAGTGGAGGGCTGGATGGCAGAGGCAGTGGAGGGCTGGATGGCAGAGGCAGTGGAGGGCTGGATGGCAGAGGCAGTGGAGGGCTGGATGGCAGAGGCAGTGGAGGGCTGGATGGCAGAGGAAGTGGAGGGCTGGATGGCAGAGGAGGGCTGGATGGCAGAGGCAGTGGAGGGCTGGATGGCAGAGGCAGTGGAGGGCTGGATGGCAGAGGCAGAGGAGGGCTGGATGGCAGAGGCAGTGGAGGGCTGGATGGCAGAGGCAGTGGAGGGCTGGATGGCAGAGGCAGTGGAGGGCTGGATGGCAGAGGCAGTGGAGGGCTGGATGGCAGAGGCAGTGGAGGGCTGGATGGCAGAGGCAGTGGAGGGCTGGATGGCAGAGGCAGAGGAGGGCTGGATGGCAGAGGCAGTGGAGGGCTGGATGGCAGAGGCAGTGGAGGGCTGGATGGCAGAGGCAGTGGAGGGCTGGATGGCAGAGGAAGTGGAGGGCTGGATGGCAGAGGAGGGCTGGATGGCAGAGGCAGTGGAGGGCTGGATGGCAGAGGCAGAGGAGGACTGGATGGCAGAGGCAGTGGAGGACTGGATGGCAGAGGCAGAGGAAGACTGGATGGCAGAGGCAGTGGAGGGCTGGATGGCAGAGGCAGAGGAGGGCTGGATGGCAGAGGAGGGCTGGATGGCAGAGGCAGTGGAGGGCTGGATGGCAGAGGCAGTGGAGGGCTGGATGGCAGAGGCAGTGGAGGGCTGGATGGCAGAGGCAGTGGAGGGCTGGATGGCAGAGGCAGTGGAGGGCTGGATGGCAGAGGAAGTGGAGGGCTGGATGGCAGAGGAGGGCTGGATGGCAGAGGCAGTGGAGGGCTGGATGGCAGAGGCAGTGGGGGGCTGGATGGCAGAGGCAGTGGAGGGCTGGATGGCAGAGGCAGTGGAGGGCTGGATGGCAGAGGCAGTGGAGGGCTGGATGGCAGAGGCAGTGGAGGGCTGGATGGCAGAGGCAGTGGAGGGCTGGATGGCAGAGGCAGTGGAGGGCTGGATGGCAGAGGCAGTGGAGGGCTGGATGGCAGAGGCAGTGGAGGGCTGGATGGCAGAGGCAGTGGAGGGCTGGATGGCAGAGGCAGAGGAGGGCTGGATGGCAGAGGCAGTGGAGGGCTGGATGGCAGAGGCAGTGGAGGGCTGGATGGCAGAGGCGATGGAGTGTTGCTCGTTAGTCCAACCTCAATGGAACAAAAAGACTGATATTTAATGCATTGTCTGATCATCAAGCTTTCATAAACTGTTGAGTAGAGTAGACTGAGCTATATCTTGAAATTTTAAATGATCACAGATACACAGGCTTACCACTGACTAACACCTCATATAAGGCCTTCATTCGGTCCAGGCATTTTGCCGCCTGGTCCGACAGCTGCCATTTGGGTTGCAGGACCTGTGTAAACCAAGTAGCAGGCTTTTTCCCTGGTTTGGCAATGAACACCATGGCCCTGTATCCCAATGTGTTCAATTTCTCCAGCTAAAACGAAATTTCAAATGTCATACAGAAATACCACCACCCCTCATTTTGTGAAATAAAATTAGAGATATTCAACACATACCAATACAGATGCCTCATCCATTACATGTGAGGTGTTTTTTTTTGTTTTTTGTTTTTTTTTAACCAGTCCTCTTTTTTGGCCTCAAACTTTTGCATTTTTTGGCCAGCCTTTGTTTCCTGGGCTGCACTGTCTGGCAAGTTTTGCAGGTCTTGGTGGCCACAGCAATCACTGCTTTGCAGCTGATGCAGCATGTAGTGGTTGAGCCTCGTGGCATCTTCAACCTGGAATAAAAAACAACTAAGATTTTGACCAAAGTGACAAAGAAACTACAAATCACACAAAATATAATCAATTATCACTTCAGTCATTTCTGGCGTCACAGTCAGCTAGGGTTGCCAACATTCCAGGATTGGCCAGTGATGACATGTATAGCCGCATGTCTTCACTCAACCGCTGGCTGTCGAGGTTTTGTCCAGCTAACGGTGTGGGCTTCATAGATAACTGGCAGTCTTTTTGGGGAAAACCTGGTCTGCTAGCTAGAGACGGCATCCATCCTACTTTGGACGGTGCAGCTCTATTATCTAGAAACGTAGCAGAGTTTATTAGTCTCAAACCTTGACAACAACTTATCAGAGTTCAGACCAGGAAGCAGAGCTGCAGTCTTACACGCTTCTCTGCGCTTCCTTTAGATCTGTTTACCTGCCACTATAGCTGTAATTATGACTGTAAATCTAACTGTAGCTCTACTTATAACTGTAATTCTACTTTTACTATAGATACTGTGTCTGTTTCCCAGCCCAGACCCGTCGTTATAAGCAATTCAAACATAAATAAAAAAGGCGTAAATCATAAAAATTTAATTAAAGTTAAAACTACGAATACGACTTTGCAAATAAATCAGATAATTAAATGCGGACTATTAAACATTAGATCCTTAGCATCTAAATCTCTTTTAGTAAATGATCTGATATCAGAAAATCGTATTGATCTACTTTGTTTAACAGAAACCTGGCTGTCTCAGGATGAATATGTTAGTTTAAATGAATCCACCCCTCCCAGTCATTTTAATACTCATATACCTCGAGACACTGGCCGAGGTGGTGGAGTAGCAGCTATTTTTAATTCTAGTCTTGTAATGAACCCTCAACCAAAGCTGAATTATACTTCTTTTGAAAGCCTTGCGCTTAGTCTTTCACACCCAGTCTCTAGAACCTTTCAGCCAGTTCTAGTTGTTGTAGTT
The DNA here is from genome assembly GCA_020745685.1 of Tautogolabrus adspersus. Taxonomy (NCBI): domain Eukaryota; kingdom Metazoa; phylum Chordata; class Actinopteri; order Labriformes; family Labridae; genus Tautogolabrus; species Tautogolabrus adspersus. The sequence continues at coordinate 33,898,950 of CM036536.1, forward strand.
TACCGCCCTCCTGGCCCGTATTCTGAATTCCTATCAAACGTAGTCCTTAGCAGTGATAGAATCATTGTTGTAGGTGACTTCAGTATCCATGTGGATGTTGATAATGATAGCCTTAGCACAGCCTTCATGTCATTATCAGACTCTATTGGTTTCACCCAGGGTGTAAACAAACCTACTCATCGTTTTAACCATACCCTGGACCTTGTTCTAGCTTATGGCATTGAAATTAAAAACTTGACAGTTTTCCTAGAAAACCCTCTTCTATCAGATCATTTCTTAATAACTTTTGACTTTCTCTTACCAGAATTAACTCCGGTTAATAAAAATGTGCTCTCTAGAAATGTATCTGATAGCGCTGTAGCTAAATTTAAGGAAGCTATTTCAGCTGCTTTTGATTCAGTACCATGCTCTAACCCAGTTGAAAACTCTTACTCTAGTCCCTCTCAGCTAAATCACTTTGTTGATAGTGCGGTGGATTCGCTGAGAGTTACTCTTGATTCAATCGCCCCCCTAAAACAGAAGGTTATCAAACGACAGAGACTAGCTCCATGGTACAACTCAGAAACCCGTACTCTAAAACTAACGTTGCGTAAATTTGAAAGAGTGTGGCGCTCCACCAAAACGGATGAATCTCGTTTAATATGGCAAGATAGTCATAATAAACATATGAAAGCTTTACGTCATGCTCGAGCTGCCTATTACTCGTCTCTAATAGAGGAAAATAAAAACAATCCTAGATACCTTTTCAGCACTGTAGCCAGGCTGACAGAGAGTCATAGCTCCATTGAGCCATGTATTCCTTTAGCCCTCAGCAGTAATGATTTCATGAGCTTTTTTAACCATAAAATATTAAACATTAGAGACAAAATTAGTAACCTACCTTTACCCGGTGCAGATACCTCCGATAAGTCAGAAACAGTTCTGAAACCTGATTTTAACCTCGACTGTTTTTCTCCTATTGACCTTTCGGAACTAAACTCAATTATTTCTGCGTCTAAACCGTCAACCTGTCTTTTAGACCCGATCCCAACTAAGCTGTTTAAGGAAATCTTTCCTTTAGTTAGCAGCTCTATACTAGATATGATCAATATATCTTTAGTGGCAGGTTATGTACCACAGTCATTTAAAGTAGCTGTAATTAAACCGCTTCTTAAAAAGCCTACTCTTGATGCAGGAACTCTAGCTAACTATAGACCTATCTCTAACCTTCCTTTTATCTCAAAGATCCTGGAGAAAGTGGTAGCTAATCAGTTGTGTGACTGTCTCCATGAAAACAGTTTATTTGAGGAGTTTCAGTCAGGATTTAGAGCCCACCATAGCACTGAGACTGCTCTAGTTAAAGTAACGAATGATCTTCTTCTAGCCTCAGACAGGGGACTTCTCTCTGTACTCGTCCTGTTAGATCTTAGTGCTGCTTTGGACACGATTGACCATCAAATCCTGTTACAGAGACTAGAACAATTACTTGGAATTACAGGGACTGCTTTAAGTTGGTTTAAATCCTATTTATCAGACAGATCTCAGTTTGTACATGTTCATGATGAGTCCTCTATGCACACCAAAGTCAGCCATGGAGTGCCACAAGGATCAGTGCTTGGACCGATTCTCTTTACATTATATATGCTTCCTCTGGGTAATATTATGAGGAAACACTCCATACATTTTCATTGTTATGCAGACGATACTCAGCTATACGTATCAATGAAGCCAGATGACACCAATCAGTTATGTACACTAGAAGCCTGCTTTAAGGACATTAGGACTTGGATGACCAGAAACTTTTTGTTGCTTAACTCAGACAAGACTGAAGTTATTGTGCTTGGACCTAAGAACCTCAGAGAGACTTTTTCTAATGATACAACTGCCCTTAATGGCATCAGCGTGGCATCTAGCACCACTGTTAGGAATCTAGGAGTTTTATTTGATCAAGATATGTCCTTTAACTCTCACAGAAAACAAATTTCAAGGACAGCTTATTTCCACCTTCGTAATATCTCTAAGATCAGGCAGATCCTGTCGCAAAACGATGCAGAAAAACTAGTTCATGCATTTGTTACCTCCAGGTTGGATTACTGTAATTCTCTTTTATCAGGGTGCTCTGGTAAATCTCTAAAGACTCTTCAACTAGTCCAAAATGCTGCAGCTCGAGTACTGACTAGAACTAGGAAAAGGGATCACATTACTCCTGTTTTGGCTTCTCTGCACTGGCTCCCTATAAAATCTAGAATAGAATTTAAAATCCTTCTTCTCACTTACAAAGCTCTAAATGGTCAGGCACCATCTTATCTTAAAGAGTTAATAGTGCCGTACTACCCGTTGAGAACATTACGCTCCCAGAATGCAGGCCTGCTCGTGGTACCTACAGTCTCTAAATGTACTATGGGAGGTAGAGCCTTCAGTTATCGGGCCTGCTCGTGGTACCTACAGTCTCTAAATGTACTATGGGAGGTAGAGCCTTCAGTTATCGGGCCTGCTCGTGGTACCTACAGTCTCTAAATGTACTATGGGAGGTAGAGCCTTCAGTTATCAGACCTGCTCGTGGTACCTACAGTCTCTAAATGTACTATGGGAGGTAGAGCCTTCAGTTATCAGACCTGCTCGTGGTACCTACAGTCTCTAAATGTAATATGGGAGGTAGAGCCTTCAGTTATCAGGCGCCGCTCCTCTGGAATCATCTACCAGTCGGGGTCCGGTGGCGCAGACACACTATGTACTTTCAAGAATAGACTTAAGACTTTTCTTTTTGATAAATCTTATAGTTAGGGCTGGCACAGGTACAGACCAGCTCATAGTTATGCTGCTATAGGCCTAGACTACCGGGGGAACTGGCACCTTGAGCTCTTATCCCCTGCTCTCTCTCTCTCTGCATTCATATGACATTACTGCATGTCACTACCTTTAAATCCCAGTTACTAACCACATCTTCTTCTGGGAGCTCCTGAGCTCTCTTAGGTTCCTTGGGATTGTTGCTCCTGCTGAGCCCTCTTAGGCTCCACGGGATCGTTGGTGGACGGCCTGCCAAAACAACCCCCCCCCCCCCTCCCTTCGGGATCGTAGGTGGACGGCCCACCTGAACAACACCCCCCCCCCCCTTTTTCCCTTGTTCCCTATCCCTCTTCCTGCATCTTATCCCATCTCCCCCTATCCCGTTCCAAGCCCGGCGCAGTCTAGGCTGTGAAGGCTGTTTCGTCATGAGCCGGGGATCACTGCCGAAGATTTCTGCCTTTTAATAAGGAAGTTTTTTCTGACCACTGTATCTTTTGCTGCTTTGCTAAAGTGCTCATGATGGATTAAGCTGGGTCCTTGTAATATAGCAATAAGTAAGGTCTTTGACCTGCTTTTTGTAACATAACAATGAGCATGGTCTTTTTACCTGCTCTTTTGTAATATTAATAGACAAAGAGTAAGGTCCTTTACCTGCTTCTTGTAAAGCGTCTTGAGATAACACTTGTTATGAATTGATGCTATACAAATAAAGATTGATTGATTGATTGATTGATGATATCATCCCCCGTCACTTGCAGCTGGCAGTCCGCAACGCAGAGGAGCTCAACAAGCTGCTGGGAGGAGTGACCATCGCTCAGGGTGGAGTGTTGCCCAACATCCAGGCTGTCCTGCTGCCCAAGAAGACCGAAAAGGCCGCCAAGAAGTAGAGACGCACGACATACATTAACGAACACATGAACGGCTCTCTTAAGAGCCACCCACACTACACAAACAGAGCAATGACCTGCTGTGATACATCAATTTGATGACAATCATATCAGAAAGATAGACTTAGAATTGGTGTTCAACTATGATAGATGAGCTTACCGTGACAAAGGAGACACGTTGTTTGAAAGTGGTTGTTAGGCCGTGTTCTGATATCAATGCCTCTATGCTGTTCAAACCTCCGGGCTGTTCAGCTTTACCAACTCAACCAAAAGTTGATGTGAAGCTGCAGCACTACGGAGCCACACTCTGTCCCATTCTACAATGAGGACATTATATATCATATACAAAACGTGTTTGTAAAACAGAAGCATTACTCTCACACAGTCACACTAAATGTTTACAGGAATGGAATCTAGCTTTGACTTTTTCATTGATACTCACAATCTAAAATGAAAACAACAATTCTTACTTGAGCGGGAGCCGTGAATAGTAGTCCTAAACTTCCTTAACTTTTCCCATCCATTCTCTATGGTAGTCCTTATCACTACGGATGTAATGTAATTTTGGCCACTATGGAGATTTTGGGGGGCGCTGTTTCACCCTTTTGGTAAAGGTAAGGAGACCCCGTTTCTTAAGGTTTGAGTGACAGTCCGACAGTCAGAGCAGCGTCTTCATCACAAAGTGAAGACAACTCCGTTAGCTCGACATTTTATCGTCACCTTTTTCACCACTTTGACAACAAATATCCAACTAACCAAACGGAAGTGTTGCTTGGTTTTTCATTGACTTCATTAACAATCCTCATTCATTCTGTAAAACCTGTTTAATGGTAGTTTATTTGAGTTGTGTTGACAAATACGAACTGTGATTTCTGTTTGCTAAGGTAGCAAGGTGGTACGATCGGTAACGATAATGTTATTTATGTTGTTATCTGTAATACTAATGTTCTTTAATTTGATTATTGACGACTGTAATAAAACAACGTTTGACCCTTACACGGTTTTTATTCACATAATCATTGTGTTCATACATTCTCACTGAATATTGTGTTTTTCATACAACAATAATGTAACACAAAGTGTTTTAAATAGGATCAACACACACATAATCCATGCACAAGGAATAAATAAGGTATGATAAATGTCGAGTAGATGAATATGTTTCATGAATATGAGGGTACAGGACTATTTTAAAGCCTACATGAAACATTCAGTTGAATTGCCATGAAAAAAAAGAACATTGATTATAACTATTAAGTGTAGCACTAAAGAATGACACTCTGATCTGATGTGTGATTCAAGTGTTGTTACCTAGTCTTTAACAATGCAGGTTAGTACATATACATCAGTAACACTGTTGATTATGAACATTGTGTTCTGCTGTGCACAGGAGATGATGAAGAAGACAATCAACTTCTTTCCTGAAGGACAACAGTGTCCTTCAGGAAGGGTCCGTCAGGCCATCTTCGCCAGGACCCCTCTGACGAGGCCATGAGGATTAAGAAAAATCCTTCCCTTCAGGACAAGTCCCCTCCTCAGAAACATGACCTGGTGAGAACCAATGCTCTCACTCTGGTTTTTCAACGTGGAGGCAATGTGTCGGACCGTCAGGAGGTGATGGGCGAGTACGTGCTGCAATTCGGCAAGTACAAGAGTAAATCTTTTAGATGGCTCCTGGAAAATGACATTGGCTACACCATCTACCTTATCAACAAGGTAGATGAGGAAGAGCAAGATGGGAGTTTCAACCCTCAGGGACACAGCAAAGACAGCTTGTTGTCATTCCTTGAATATGCAAAGTGCTTCAAGGAAATTGAGGACCTAAGAAGGTACCTCCTCTCCAGGAAGCAAGTTCCACCTGTGGCATCAGAGGGTGACAACACTGTAGGCTTTGGAGCCAGGGCCAAGGATACCTGGAGGCAGATCTGGGAGACAAGGAGTGACGGTTATGCTGCCTTCATCTTGGGAGTGAACTGCATCAAAAATAGCAAGATGCACAACCTGCAGCAGTACCTCCTGAAGCAGCAGAGAGCCGAGGCCTCCGCAGCACCTCCAGAAATCTCCATCGCACCGACTGCTTCCACACCAGCATCCAGCACTCTCGGTCAGTTCACAGAAATGTGAAATACTGATTTTATTCAAACATTAAATTTTTCTAACTCTCAATTAATGTTATATAAACTTCTAGCAATGGAGGAGGACCAGGACCTGGAGAGCCAAATGTTAAACCTGTCCCCTTGTAAAGTGAACCCCGAGCTACGTAGGTGGAGCTGGTTTATAACAGAACTTTCTGAACTTTACTATTCATGATAAAAGTCTAATGCCACGTTTGCTTTCAGGGGCCCCAGCAGCAGTCTCCACAGCCATGGATGCAGCTTCAGCAACAGGTTTTTCTTAATCAGTGTGGAGGGAGGATTCTGTTTTCAACAGGATTCAACTTCCATTACTATGTTCTTTCAACTAGTTTGTTATTTTGGCCGTGTTCAGGCCTGTTCTGATGTTTGTGTTCTTTTGCTCTCCCACTAACCTAAGGAGTTAACTTGTCATCAATGATGGTAAGTGTTTTTTCTGTTTGCATGCACTTTTAGACTACCAATCGAGGATTTGGCATGTGAAATATCATTTTGGATCAAAAATAGATACAGTATATGTTAGCATGCCAAATCCTTGATAGGCAGGAGTTATGTTGAAATATTGTGTATGTGCTTTACCTGTTTTCACCTTTAATGTTTGAAAGCATTTTCCATAAACAGTGATTCACAGTTTAACCAAACAGGGTATTTTCAGTCGGTAACGACTGTTACGACCTCCTTAGCGTACATTCAAGTTAACCAAAGATAACTCGTAACAGAGGAGATAAAAGAGAGACGCCACACAATATGAGATGTTTAAACCCCAAGCTATATTTAAGTATCTCACCCCCCCCTCTAAGTAAATAATCTAAATTTAAGAAAATAAACAAACAAAAAGGACGGAGATCCGGCTAAACAGAACAAAAGATGGGAAAGTGCCGATCCAACCACGTAATGGGCCGTCGCTCTCTGCACCTCCCCCTAAACTACCTAACCATAACTTATCTTAATGAATGAATCTAAAACAGAACCTGTCTCTCCCACCTGGCTCCTCTATATCCCCCCTCCTCCTCCCTGATCGCAGATTGATCTCAGCTGCGCCTCAGGTAGAAGGAGGAGGGGAGAGGACAAGGCCTGCACGTAACAACGACAATAAGCAACAGAGAAAACAGGCAAAGACAGACTTAGAGGCAGAAACACAATGAACTTGTGAAGAAAATGACAGTATTGTTTTTTTTACAGCACATAGGAGTAAGCCATCAGCGACTGTTTCCAGATCTGCTCAGGTCGGTGACCTTGCTGCAAATGTTCCCTCTGTGAAAGGTAATTATATTGTTTTACTTCTCATTTCTACAAGGACATCCAGATTGTGTTGAATTGAAATGACACTCTTATTTTCAATACTTAGTCACAGCAAAGGTCCCGTTGCCAGTTCCTCCTCAGCTGCTTGCCATTGCCCCACAACTTGGGATTGAGGAGCCCAGTGTGAAACAAAGTACGATATTTTCTTATAGTTTCTGTTTATCACGCATAACTATCTGTTTATTTTGACAAATTGAAACTACATTTGGCTGTAATATGTGTGTGTATGTGTCTGTCTCTATATGTACCTACTGTCTGACTTGTGTGATGACTTTTGTTTCATCTTTGTTCCTAAGCACACAGAGAGCCAGTCTCACACCTCTCTCCTTCTGAGTCTGGAGTGACTACTGTTTCATCGCTTTCTGAGGGTAAATGCTTTAATGTGTTGTATGCTTTGAAAAAGGAAACTTTTAATCACATGTCCATTTCAATGCTTATAAATCACCTGTCTTACCACTTTGTCTCTTACCATTGTAGAGCCCTCATCAGAGAGTTTTGCTCCTGCCGAAGCACAGGGAGAGACCGTCTTTGATGAAGGTATGAATTTCTTTGACACAGTTTAACCATAGCAGCCTCTCTTTTATTTGATGTATTTACTGAGACTGTACTATAGTATCTTACTGTGTTTGTGTGTTGCAGCTCTGCCATGTCCAGAGCCTCCTGTCCTGCAGCCTGAGTTGAGTGCACCTGCCTATGATCAGGATGTTGCGCAGTGGAACTGCTCCCAACAGCAGAGAATCTGGATGAAAACTGAGCTGGAAGCACTGGGGTTGTGGCCAGGGTCACGTCCAGTTCGTCTTCCAATGAACATGCTGTCCCTGTGGCGTCATCCACCTCAGCCTGAGCTCATAGACTCAATCTTTGAGCTGCCTTCCCCCAAGTACTTTCAGCTGCATCCATTTTTCATCTGGAAGCCGGAGCACCACATCATGGAGAGAGTGAGAAACAACTATGTGTTGCCTTGTCTCCATGGTTGTTCCAACCCCCAGGTAGCTTCTTCTGGTGTTGGGCGGCCAAGAGTAATCATTGGAACTAGCGGTCAGTACTACATCCTAGCCTCGCGACTCACCTGCAAGGCCTGTAAGAAGTACTGGCATGCTGACAAGCCCCAGTGGCTGGAGAAGCTACCTAAGCGCATCAGTAACATTGTTCCAGCTTTCCTGACCTTCAAAAAAGCCATTTGTAGATCAGTGATGGATGAACTGAGGCGCAGCGGCAGATTAGCAGAGGACATGTCCAAACAGCTGGCAGAGGCGCTCCATTTGAAATATGAGAGCGCTCACCTGGCCTACCTGCAAAGCGTCCAGAACATCAGGGATGCTGAGGCAGGAGTCTACGGCCAGAGGACCATCACTGGGCTCCTCAGACAGACAGACACTCCTGCTCCCTTCGGTGGATACTCTGATCCTGATGGCTGGTGTGGAGTGTCTGTTTCTTCTCACTACCTGGTCGACTGCGTGGTTAGTGAATATCAGCGGCAGGAGCAGCTACTCACTCTGCTGCTACAGGGGACCTTTGGACAGGCACTCAGGTCAGATCATACCCGCAAAGTGGCAAGGAAGGCGGTGCTTTCATCTGGCACAATGTCTTCCTACGCCATCATGAATGAGAACTGGATGATCCTGAGCTGGGTGATGCTGCAGTCGGAGTGTGATCGGTCCCTTCATCCCATGTATCAGGGTCTATCTCAGCGCTACGCTGCAGCGGGAGTGGAGAAGGCCAACTTCCAGTGGGTGGACAGGTATAAAGAACACGTTTTCCATCACAACATGATTTTTGGTTAATTGTATAATCTGACTCTTGCTATAAGTCCAAATATATTGAAAAAGCATTACATAATATAAATATGTTAGACTTTTATTCAAACATCATTTCATTTTCTTTTCAATGTTTTAGGGACTGCTGTGCCGCCTTTAAGGTCCTGGACTCTAAGGCTCAGGAGCACTTCTTGTGGGACAGCTGGAGGACAACAGAGGCTGTGGTGACAGAGGCAACCTCAGGAAACCTGGTGAACACCTGTGCATCAAGGAGCAAGTTTAACAAAGACATCACTGTCAAGTTGGACTTGTTTCACTGCATGCGGCGTTTCACCAGAGAGTGCGTCTCTGAGCACCATCCTCTGTACAGCTCCTTTTGCCAGTTCCTGTCTGCAGCATTTCTTGTTGTGGACCAGGGTGACCTACAACAGCTCAAGGACGCGTACACTTTCTGTGGACTCTCTCCTGCTAATCCCACCAAGCAGCACATCAGAGAGCACTGCAGGACGAAGGTGCCACAGTCCAGAGAGCTGCTGCAGAGAGTTGAGGATGTTATGCATCACTTTTACCTTGCAAAGGATACAAATGATGTTCATCTCTTCAAGGCCTCCATGCTGAAGGTGTGGAAGATTCAGCGCATCCACATCCTGAGAGGCTAACTGAGTGACCCAGAGGTGGGGGAGGGTATTCTATACAGGTAAGGTGGCACCTTGCAGCTCAATTACACCAAGGGTGAGGGAGCTGCTGTACCTGTTTGGACCCCTGTGAGAGGCACATCGCAGCAGGAGGGCTTCCACTTCCACCAAGCCCAGTGGGTGACGGGCAACCGGGTTTCCAGTGAGCTGTTTCAGGCCCAGGCCATGGCTCGAGTGGTGCGCTGGAACTTCCAGAGGCTGGTGGACCTGAAGCTGCCAGGTGTGGAGCTGCCTGCTGTGTTTGACCCTCTTTTAATTGCCCAGCTGAACACAGCTTCTGTACATGTGACGGGAAAGGCAAAATATCCAGCCATTCAGGTGTCTAACAGCGACACAGGGGAGAGGTTTGGGCTGCAGTATGTGGAGCCAGGCTGCCGTCCTGTTGTCCTGAGCTTTGAAAAGAACAAGGAGCCGCACACCATTTCAGCTCCTGAAGCCATGGAGACACAGCTACAGTCCTTCGTCCAGGATGAAGTGCATCCTTGTCCTACTGCTGAAGCTGGCACAGACTCTCAGGTGATCTTCATTAATAACATACAGTCAATTACTGACTCACAGAGAAACTGCTTTACTCATCTCTTTATTTAATGCCTCAATTCAGGAAACAAGTGGAGCCGTCCTGGAGGATCCAGTGGGAGCTGTGCCGATCCTATCCCAGTCCGGGCCACTTCCTTCACCCGCATCTGCCACAGTCAAAGCAGAAACACTGGCTTCGATGGACACAGGTCAGTCAAACTACACTCTCCATCTCACACACCTGACCTCATGATTTAAAACAGACTTCACTTTTTGGTTGAAATTCATTTTAGGAGAATTGTGTTAATATATTGTCCATGAATTTTGATTAAGCAACTGTATTTTAATATAAAAGCTATGGGCAAATATAAAAATGCAACACATTGAACTGTTAATTTGTTTTAAAAAATAACTCTTTACTTTACCAAGCTATGATTTTGAACCAAAGTTGAAATATCCTGTTTTTATATGTATAGGTGCTAATGATCGACTTGTTTTTTTAGACTTTCCAAGGCCTGCTCTGCTCCCTGTATCCTCATCTCCCAGGGCCGCTCGCACTGGTCCCATTAAGACAGGAGGTCGGGTTCTGGTCCTGGACCACAGCCGGTGGACAGAGCCCATGAGAGCTGCCATCGATGGGCTCCTCATAAAGCACCATGGAGCTAAGGACCTGTTGAAGCATGTTGACACAGACTATGCTGCCATGGTGCACAGGGCATGCACTGACCCCAACAGCCTTCTCCATCCTACCTCATGCCAGCATATCTCAAGATATGTAAAACATCTGGCGAAATGAAAAAACACCAGCTCCTCCCTCAACACCAGCCCAGCGAAAGTTTGGGAAACACAGCAGCTATGGCAGAGTTTGACTACAAGCAGCCAGACAGTCAGCGTTCCTGTCACAATCCTTCCTCCAGCTGCTGTCAACCCTCCACCTGTGACCCCTCCCCAGGAGAAGTCACTGAGCCGTGCCATGGTAGAGAAGATTGTGACAGAGATCCTGGAGAAACAGCAGCAACAACAGAAGCAGAAAAAGATGACTAGGAACTGTTTAGCCTGTGGTCAGCCAAAGTCCAGATATCTTGGAGATGGCTCTTCAGTTCATTTCTTTTATCAGACCCCAATTGTGAAGTACTTGTATTGTTCCACTAAGGTTTTTAAGACCTATGAACATGAAGGCCTTAAAAACCCCAGGATGTCCTTTGAGGACTTTGCCACCTCTCCATTTTTTGAGCGGGAGCTGGATGCTGCCAAACAGAGGGGGGCAGAATGGAGAAAGGTGGCAGAGGAGAGGGCAAAGAGGAAGTCAACACTGCAGCTGCCAACAGGTCGTCTGTGCAGGTTCTGTCACCAGCCACTAAAGCAGGGTCCGATCAGCCCTCACATTCATACATCCTTCCCAGGGGTGCCGGGAAAGTACATTTACTGCCCCTCCAGAGTGTTCTCCATGTACAGGGCACAGGGCATGGTCAAAGAAATGACCTGGGTTGAATTTCAGCAGTCTGGCTTTTATGACACTGAAAGGGACAGATGGGTCACTGGAAAGAAAAAGTGACTGCTTTTGCCCCGATATTGTAAATCTGTTTATAGTTACAAACTCTGAATAGACTGTTTCACATTTATTGTTTATACATCTTCGATTCTGTGTGATTTAGATTCAGAATTCTGCAAGGGTTTTATAATAGATCTTTATTGTTGTTGTGTTCCAACTCTTCATCACAATGCAGCATCAAAGTTCAGTAAGGAAGAGCAAATACATGAAAGGGAATTAAAAGTGACCTTAACTGTACAAAGTTGGTTGGATAAAAGCCTGTAGGATTCAATATGTGCAATAAGAGCAGTCAGTCTTTGGCAGTGTGGGGTAAACAGAGGGTACAGTACTCTGTACAGTGTGTCCGTCCTTTGGTTGTCCTGTACCTTTATCTTGATTGTGCAGGGGAGGAAGAGCCAGTGCTGCACAATATCAGGAAAACCTGCAATAAGACGGGTTTTTTTTTTCAGTATTGCAATTTTGGCACAAAATGTGTCAGCTCAAAAATATTTGAAGTGCATATCGACTCTAACTTACTGTTCCAATGTCTTCTGCTGTCCCCGTGTTTGTGACGTGTCTCTCTTGAATCCGGCATGTCTGCCATGTCCAGATAGCATATCTAAACAAACTTTAACAATATACAGTTATAAGATAAAATAACAACATCACTACAGAACACATACACATGTTTACACTGTGTACACCTCGTACTTAAAGATACATCAATGCACAAACATTTATTGAGTTAAAAACACCTGAGGCCTTTTCAGCACAAGGATTCTGTCATTTGTTTAGTAGTGTTTCTCATTGTGTATAATAAAATGTTGTCAAGGCATTTCTGTTTTACTGTCTTTTCTTGATATTGGAACTGAAAAGAAACTCACTAACTTTACTCAGGGACTGTTCTTGTACATTTCAGGTCATTTTCATTTACAGGACTTTCAATAGTTTTGAGGTATTTTCAAACTGAGCTGTAAAGTATTTGACTTGATATAGTCATTTAATAAATAACACTGCAGCAGTATTTGGGGATATTTGTGTCTTATAATTATTTAGAGGGCAACAGCTACTTATGAGTTACCCGAGTTTCCCCCCGGGGATTAATAAAGTATTTCTGATTATGGAAAAGATGTGAGTCACTTTATGAAATATTTGAAGCATGAATTTGTTTATAGACAAGACATAGTTTATTATCATTATTACATTTAATAATAACATTATTGTTGTCTTATCTTCCTATCTTTCCTCATGATCTCTTCCACATTCAGTGGATGCATTTCACTTTAACCGTCTTACATCATACATGTACAATGTAGGGAATTCTTCCAGGCTGAATATTGGACATTTTGTTTGGGTAGAGCCGGATTCGATCCCGCTCCATCCTGAAACACCTCCGGATCACTGATTTCTCCTCTACGACTATCCGCGGCTGGCCCTCCACGAGATTCCTGCAGTAGCTGCAACTAAGAAGCACCAACTAAAAAGAGCAACTAAGCGTGCTTGGGGTACAGTGTCTTGCTCAAGGACACTTCGGCCGTAGGGTTACAGCTGGCTTGGGCTCGAACTCTCGACCCTTGGGTTTAGAGAGCCTCACGCTACCCGCCGGGTTACAGCCGCCCCGGATGACGTAGGAAAAAAACCGACTTATATGTTTAGTTAAATGTGATATGTTCTTATTGATACGTATTAAACCTGTCTTTAACAGGACATTCACTGACACCAAATACTATCAACGGAAACAAACGTGATAGTAAGAAAAGTCAACTCACTCACCTTTTTGAGCCAGCGTCTGTACAGAAAGTTGAAGTCCTGTTGCTAGGCAACACTATTTGTATCTGGGTGTTGGGCGCCATCTACTGGTGGAATGCTGGAATCAGCGTTCAAAAGGTGTTCAGACTATATTCCCTTCACTGATCATTGTCAAGGCTCATTTGTACAACTCCTGCAGCTTTGGTGTAATTCATTGTTGCTGATAAGAAGTCATCATCAACATTGGATGCTACTTGCTATGAATGATCAGTGACTTGAATGTAATTATAGGTGAGAGAGTAAGAGAAGCTTGGATGTGAAGCGTGCTCATTAACTGAGGGTTATCTTATGTATTTAAGCTTCATGCAAATGTGCTTCCTGGATCATTGAACCACTTTGATATGCTAGTGTAGTAGGTTGACTATGCTACATATACAGTTGTTTTATTTAAACAGGCACCCCCCTATTTCTTATTGAATGAACTATTCTAATTCAAATGACATATATCTTCACATGGTAGTATTCAGTTTAGCCAGTAGATGGCGCTATTATGCCACTGTGGATTCCCTAGAGAGACTTTAATACAGAGTCCTGCACATGCGCAGTTCAGACAATAAACGAGCTGTTGAGTAAGATTAGCCTTTTAAAAAGACCTTAGGCTAGAAAGTGTTAATATTGACTTTGACTACACGAGCAGATTGAAGCTGAAATACAATTTATTATTTGTGTTGTTGTTATTTCAAAATGAATGTCACAGCACACACACACATTGTGTCAGACGGTGTGAGACCCCGCGGAGGAGAGGTGTGCATGTAGAAGCCCAGTCTATGAAGTTGCTGTACTGAATGTATTTGATTTGACACAGAGGGTGTGAACATAAACCTGCTCCAGTTGGCAAGAAGTCTTTGGTATTCGTCTCGTCTATATACAACACAACGCAGAGAACTTTTTGTAGCACACAGAGTGTCAAGCCAGACCGGCTCCAGTGGTGCCGTGACCCGGATCCACACCGCTTCAGATTTGTCCATCTTCTTCGTGGTTCCTGGAGCTGTGGATCAACATCAGCTTGGTCGCCAAAGGTTGCTGCTATACGCATGTTTATGTTCAGTGCACGTGCTAATACAGTTACAAAGAAAAGAAAATGAGTCCTAGAAAGAAAAACTGTATTTAGTTTGTGTTACATCACTTGTGTCTAAAAGGGAATCTAATGTCTCAGTAGATATATTGAAGTTTCATATTGTGGTTTGAAAACTCTTTGTTTCTTTGTTTTTGACAAAATGGATGATGACAAAGTTCCAGTTAACAGTTTTCATCTTGGTTTTGGAAGAGCTAGATTACCTGTTACACCAGTTAGAAATGCAAATATTGCAGGCTCTCCAGCTCTCTGTTCAACTCGCATACTCAACCGCACAGCAGCTAGTCTCCAGCAAGGTAACCCACTTTCAGACACTTCAGCTGATCCAGCATTACATGACTTGATAACGCACATTGCTCAGCAGGTAGGACAAACTATAAGGCAGGGGGGTCAAACTCAAATTGGGTCTGGGCCGGATTGGTTGAAGTGAGACCTCCAGTGGGCCGGACTCATTTAGCCGACATCACTATAACTCCACCCATGGAATATAAAGGCTGCTGTAGCATTGTTTGAATTCATCATTATGCTCTCCTTGCATCAGATACAAAGATTTATTTCAAATTAGATTGTGTTTTTGGCATTCACTTATTACTAACATTATTGTCATTACAAACTGCATGTTGGCTCATGGAAATAATGAAATGTACCTCAATACAGAAGAAAACAACAATCATTATATGTTGTATTTAAATGTCTTTGAGATGACTCACTTTGATTTTAATATTGCTGTTCAAGTCTATAGAAACCTTGACACAGGGGTATTCTACCTGACCTGGGATCAGTGCTTTAATAATACAGAGTACAGTAGAGAGAGAGAACAAAACTGCCAACCAAGAATGAGGAAACACGTCTCATCAACTTACCTACGATGCACAAAAGGAAACAAACAAACGGACGAGCCCCCAATTTATGTTACGCCCCGTCTAGGGGAAGCCGTGACATAACATAAAACGAACCCAAATCCCTCATCTCCCAAGCAGCCACGGAGAAACTTTGTGAAGTTTAAATCAAAGATGATATTTAATTTTGATGATGTGAAAGAGAACATAATACCAACATGAGATAAATAAAGATAAGGGTGAATGGCTAAACATAACAAACAAAACGGAGGCTAACTGGATAGGCTAAATGAACTGACCTGACAACTCAGACAGAAAACAACGACAGCCAACTTACCTCCCTAACTAACGAAAACAGGAGAAAAGACAAAGTTACATTAACAGTGATTCACCCCACTCTTTCTAACACAAGTTAACCTAACAAAGGAACACGGAAACGTGGCGGACCGCTTGGGAAATGTGAGATGGTGTTCCCCCTGCACCGCAGCGACGCCATCCTCCCGTTTATATATAATGAAGTCCTCACTGTGATAGGTTGATCAGTTGCCGGTCCAGCCAATCGGCTCCCGCAACCTATAGAGGAGCAAAAACAACACACACACACACACACAACAACACAACATACAAATTACGACACCCAGTCGTAACACCCCCTTTCCCAAGAATTAAACATCCCCCCATGTTCAATTCAAAAGAAAGATCTAGATAATGCATCGGCCATCACATTTTCGGAGCCCTTTTTATGAAATATCTGCAGGTTAAAATCCTGTAGCAGAAGCGACCAGCGCATAAGTCGTTGGTTCGAGTTTCGCATTTGATTGAGGAAGATTAACGGATGGTGATCTGTGAACACCTGGGGCCTGTACTATGAAGCAGGATTTGGGGTTAGCAAGGTAACTTCAGGGTTAACCCTGGGTTTTCAGTCCTACGAGGGTCGTTCACTTCTTACCTGGGTATATCACCACGGTAACTTACGCTGCACGCCTAACCTGCTCCAGGTTATGTTGGAGATAAGAGATCAACCTGTGAAACTCTCCGCCCACTGACCAATCAGATCTTTAGATCGTGGAGCTCCCGGAGCTGTTCGAGAGAGGGGGGAGGACACTTCATGTGTCTCGTATGATTTTACATTATAGTCCGTTAAGTTAATGATTATTTTTCACTGATATACGCTATATCGTCCTTCATCCTTCCTAGTTGTGTTTTTAAGATGCACAATTACGAATAGCTTCTTATAGCCTATCTTTGAATTATATCTTAATATTAATTTTTTAATGTCTCCATGCCGCTCTGTTTGTGATCGTCAGAGCTGCAGCTTCTCAAACTGTTCTACTCTCCACATGAAAGAGTCAGAGCAACAGTTCAGAGAAGAAACAGGAGTTATTATGGTCAGTTCTCAGGTGAACTAACGATGGAACAAATATAATAAGTCGCAGTTTGGACGTTAATACTCGCCGTTTTTTCTTTTTTATGCCATTTGTTGCTGCAGCTGTGTAACTTTAGTCTTTGGGAGCCTGTTTGTCTTAAACGTATTTATATTAATAATATAGTTCAATCAGAGTTTGTAGATATGATGATCTACTGATGGCAGACGCAGTTATGATTGTGATAGGTTAAATGAAGATAACTCCGCCCTTTTATGTGAACGCGCTCTTGGTAACTCTGGGTTTACCTATCAGGTTGATAACCAGCTTCATAGAACTGTCTTGGTTCCATCATACAGAAACACAATATCTCCTATCACTCCTATGCCGATGATACACAACTTTATGTTTCACTTTCCCCAGATAACCATAGCCCCATAAATGAAATGTCCAAATGCATTGAAGAAATTAGCTGCTGGTTGTCACAACATTTTCTACAGCTTAACAAAGATAAAACGGAAATTCTGATCGTAGGCCCAGAAAGACAAAGAAGAGAGCTCATATCCATGTCATCATCTTTTCCTCTTCAGTACAGTGATCATGTCAAAAGCCTAGGTGTCATCATTGATTCAGATCTAAACTTTCAGAAGCACATTACAGCTATTACAAAGACAGCCTTCTATCATCTCAAGAACATTTCCAAACTCAGGTGCTTCATGACCCAATCTGACTCCGAACAACTGGTCCATGCATTCATATCCAGCAGACTAGATTACTGTAATGCCCTCTATGCTGGACTTCCCAAAAAATCGATAAAGAAACTCCAACTCATCTAAGACGCAGCAGCCAGAGTGTTAACTGGGACAAAGAAAATAGAACACATAACACCAATCCTAAAAAACCTTCATTGGCTTCCGGTTCACTACAGAATTGAATTCAAAATATTACTTCTGGTTTACAAAACATTACATGGAATGGCTCCTCAATATCTCTCGGACTTGTTCACTGAATACAGCCCAATAAGATCCCTCAGATCAGCAGGTATGGGTCTGCTGAATCTACCTAAAGTCAAGACCAAATCTGGTGAAGGTGCGTTTAGTCACCATGGTGCAGTTCTGTGGAATAAACTACCTGCTGACCTGAGGTCTGTAGAAACCTTAAGCTCTTTTAAAAGCGGTCTTAAGACATTGCTTTTCTCTCGCGCCTTTGGTTGCTAGTTTATCTTTGTAAGTGTGTGTGCTCTTGAATCCACTTATTCATGTATTATTATTATTATTTTTGTTTCGTTTATTATTTTAAATGAGTTTGTATTGTGTTTGTTTTTCTTTGTCTTCTGTAAAGCACATTGGGTTTACGTTTGTATGAAATGTGCTATACAAATAAAATTGAATTGAAAATTGAATTGTTAATCACGACCTCTTATGTCAGGGTTAGTGAAGCCAGATAACCCAAAGAGACCCTGGGTCTTTTTAACTCGCTTCGTAGTACAGGCCTCTGGACCGGTTGTGAAGTGGACCCGAGATAAACCTCAAAGTTCTGCAGAGAGAGCAACAGGGAGAGGGCTTCCCTTTCCACCGTGCTATAGTGGACTTGGTGTTTGTTAAATTTTTTGAAAAATAGCAAACGGGATGATCTATGCCCTGTTCATCCTCCTGCAGAAGGACGGCACCTGCACCGAGCACACTCGCGTCGACCTCCAATTTAAAAGGCCGTGAGAAATCCGGCGCAGCGAGGACGGGCGCACTACACAATAATGCCTTGGCTGACTCGAAAGCAGCCTGACAAGCTGGTGACCACACAAAACTTTTACTCGGGCTAACAAGACCGGTAAGCGGAGCCACCACGTCGGAGAAAAAACGACAGAAACCCCGATAATAACTACACATTCCAAAGAAACGTCGCAAACATTTTTTTGATTGTGGCACCGGAAAATCAATAATCGATTGCACTTTCACTGCAACGGGACGCACCTGCCCTTGTCCTACCTGTTTTCCTATATACGTTACAGGGCCGTTACCAAATTCACATTTGGCAAGATTCACTGTAAGTGAGGCTTCACGTAAACGACTGAAAATGATTGACAGGGTGGCTAAATGGTCGCCACTCAGGACACCACTCAGGGCACGCTGCATAAGGCGCTGGAACGTAGCGGGAGCGTTGCACAGGCCAAATGGCATTACGGTATATTGGAGGAATGTGTCAGGTGTAACGAAGGCGGATATCTCTGATGCTCGAGGCGTTAAAGGTACCTGCCAGTAACCTTTTTTACAACAAACATTTTTACAAACAACAGCTTCAAATCAATATCTCCTGCCTCCTCAACCTTCCTCTTCCTGCTCACGTACACGGCCATCTTAGCCTGACCCAGGACAAAGTTTATCAGTTGACATTTGTGTTTCTGTTGTTGAGTGTATTTAAAACCACAAATAAAAACCTGTTTAGTAAAAAACTCTTTAAAACCACTAAAAACCTTCTCCAGAAGATCAAACAGAGGTTTGAGCCGACCACACTCTAAAAAACAGTGAAACACCGTCTCCCTGTGCACACAGAAAGGACAACGATCATCAACATTCACATTAAGAACAGAGATAAAAGAGTTCACAGCAATGATTCCATGCAGGATTCTCCACTGGAGGTCTGCATGTCTCTTACTCAGGGGGAGTTTGTACAGAGACCTCCAGGAGGGTTTAGAATCAGGATCTAGCCCCAAATAAGTCCTCCAGGGGGTGTCACTGCGTGTGTTCAGGTTCTTTTTGTTCAGTGTCTTTACAATCAGTCTGTAAAAAGTATTTCCTGCAGCGTCACTGAAAGAGCAGCCTGCAGTGTTGGCCAGTAAAGGTCCAGAACAGTCCTTCAGGTCTGCAGACAGAGTGAGCTCAGGAAAGGGGTCAGTTTGGTCGGGCAGCAGAGAGCCGTCCCCATAATCCGACATTAGAGACATCTCCTGTCCTGTCAGCTGCTGTCTCCAGTGCTTCAACAACTGACCAATGACTCGGGTCGACCTCACCTTCAGACGAGCAACCAGACCAGCAGGACGGTCCAGCTGAGGTCCAGTTAGCTCCACCACCTGCTCCAGAGTGGAAATCCTGGCAGCGCAGAGTTTTCCAGACAGACTCGGTCCAGCCCAGTCAGGAAGATTAAAACGTCCTCCAAACAGTACAGGCTCTTTAAGCAGCCAGTACAAAGAGTCAGAGCTTCCCTGTCTCTGCTTGTTCACCAGACTCCACACTTTAAACACACTTTGATAAAATCCAGTGACAGAGGAAATGTTCACCTTCTTTAAATCCATTAAAAACAGAGACGAGTTCAGCCCCAGTCCGCCAAACCTCTGCAGGAGACAGCAGGCCAGCGGCCTCCAAACCAGGTCTGCAGGTCCAGTGAGCAGTCTCTGGAGGAACTGCAGGCGGAGAGTAGCCCCCCTGCTGGCCAGGTGAACTAAGCCATGTCCTCCTTCCTCTTTAGGGAGGAAGAGCACACTCTGAGGGATCCAATGTAACCTGTCCCAAAAAAAATCCACCAACGGTCTTTGAACATTACACAGGAGAGAGGAGGGGGGTCAATACAGGCCAGCCTGTGCCACAGGGCAGAAGAAACAAGATTATTGGCTACAAGTACCCGACCTTTAAAAGACATCTTTGGCAGCAGCCACCTCCATTTATCAAGACGTCCTTTAACTTTCTCTAAAACCCCCTCCCAGTTTTTATTAACAAATGTTTCATTCCCTAAAAACACTCCCAAATATTTAAGACCTCCTGTTTTCCAAAAGAGGCCTCCAGGCAGACCGAGCCGACCCCTCAGCCTCTCCCACCATCACTGCTTCACTTTTCACCCAGTTCACTCTGGCAGAAGATATCGACCCAAATAAAATAACAAGTTCTTTTAAAACATCGATATCTCTCTGCTGATTCACAAAGACAATGACGTCATCAGCATAGGCTGACAATTTCAAACGAACATCAGAGCCAGGAAAACAGACCCCAGAGAGACCTGACCTCAGTCTGTGAAGCAGGGGTTCAATGGCTAAGGAGTATAACATGCCAGATAAAGAACAGCCCTGCCTCACCCCCCTCTGCACACTAAAAGGAGCACTCAGGCCTCCGTTGATCTTCAGCACACTCGCAATGTCACGGTACAAAACCTGGATCTTGGCTAAGAAACATGGGTTGAACCCAAAGGCGGTCAGAGTCCGCCATAGATACTGGTGTTCAACCCGATCAAAAGCCTTTTCCTGGTCTAGTGAAATCAGACCAGTGTCTACAGCAAATGAACCAGAGACTTCCAAAACATGCCGAATTAAAGTGATGTTATCACTAATGAGCCTGCCGGGCACACAGTAGGTCTGGTCTGTGTGAATGATCGAGCCCATGACCTGCCTTAGTCTGGATGCCAGGACCTTAGACAGGATGTTGTAGTCCGTACACAGTAAAGACACCGGTCTCCAGTTTTTTAAATCCTGCAGGTCGCCTTTCTTTAGCAGCAGAGTGATGACTGCTCTCCTGCAGCTCAGAGGCAGACGACCCCTCTCCAAACTGTCTCTTAGAACTTCCAGGAGATCCTCTCCCAGCACAGACCAAAACACTTTATGAAAGTCCACAGGAAGTCCATCAATTCCTGGAGCTTTACCGTTCTGCAGACTCATGACAGCAGAGTACAGTTCAGACATGGACAGCTGGGCCTCAAGCTCTACATTATCTTCTGCATTGACCTGAGGAAGACCAGCGTAGAAGGGCTCACACACCTCTGGATGGTCAGAGAACTCACTCGTGTACAGATCTTTATAAAAACCAGCTGCATGTTTTCTTATCTCAGCAGAATCTGAGATGGATTGTCCACTGCTGGATCGTACAGAATGAAAGACCTTTTTCTGTCAGTTTTTCTTCTCCAGCCCAAAAAAGAACTGAGACGGAGCGTCCATCTGGGTGACATCCAGGAACCGAGACCTGACCAGAGCCCCTTGTGCTGTGATGCCCAGCAGGTTGGTTAGAGCCGACTTTTTAGATTTTAGGGAAGCTAAATGTCCCCGATTTCCTGTGGCATCAACTAAACCCTGTAGTTCTACCACTTCTATCTCTAGATCTCTCAGAGATCTGGTAATGTCCCTGGTGACATTGTGAGTGTACTGCTGACACAACTGCTTAATCTGACTTTTTCCAAAGTCCCACCACTGCTGAATGGTTTTAAAATCAGACTTAAGCTGCCTGTGAGTGTCCCAAAAAAAACTCCAGTGCAGACCCAAAAGCTTTATCGTGCAGCAGTGTGGTGTTAAAATGCCAGTACGCGCTTTTAAGTCTGACATTCTTAATAAATACAGAACAATAAACGAGACAGTGATCAGTGAAGCCTACAGGAACAATGTGACACCCTTTAAAAACATTCATGTTGTGTTTAAAACAATAAAAGCGATCCAACCTGGCCAGAGATAAAACATTGTCTGTACAGTGACTCCATGTGTACTGTCTGTGTGTGTGGTGTAAACTCCTCCACACATCCAGCAGCTCGTGTGTTTCTAAAAACTGTCTCAGTCTGTGAGAGGAGGAGCTGTGAGGCTCCTGGTGATTCCTGTCTAAACCTGGACTCTCTGTAAACTGTCTCAGTCTGTGAGAGGAGGAGCTGTGAGGCTCCTGGTGATTCCTGTCTAAACCTGGACTCTGTAAACTGTCTCAGTCTGTGAGAGGAGGAGCTGTGAGGCTCCTGGTGATTCCTGTCTAAACCTGGACTCTCTGTAAACTGTCTCAGTCTGTGAGAGGAGGAGCTGTGAGGCTCCTGGTGATTCCTGTCTAAACCTGGACTCTGTAAACTGTCTCAGTCTGTGAGAGGAGGAGCTGTGAGGCTCCTGGTGATTCCTGTCTAAACCTGGACTCTGTAAACTGTCTCAGTCTGTGAGAGGAGGCGCTGTGAGGCTCCTGGTGATTCCTGTCTAAACCTGGACTCTCTGTAAACTGTCTCAGTCTGTGAGAGGAGGAGCTGTGAGGCTCCTGGTGATTCCTGTCTAAACCTGGACTCTCTGTAAACTGTCTCAGTCTATGAGAGGAGGAGCTGTGAGGCTCCTGGTGATTCCTGTCTAAACCTGGACTCTCTGTAAACTGTCTCAGTCTGTGAGAGGAGGAGCTGTGAGGCTCCTGGTGATTCCTGTCTAAACCTGGACTCTCTGTAAACTGTCTCAGTCTGTGAGAGGAGGAGCTGTGAGGCTCCTGGTGATTCCTGTCTAAACCTGGACTCTCTGTAAACTGTCTCTGTCTGTGAGAGGAGGAGCTGTGAGGCTCCTGGTGATTCCTGTCTAAACCTGGACTCTGTAAACTGTCTCAGTCTGTGAGAGGAGGAGCTGTGAGGCTCCTGGTGATTCCTGTCTAAACCTGGACTCTCTGTAAACTGTCTCAGTCTGTGAGAGGAGGCGCTGTGAGGCTCCTGGTGATTCCTGTTTAAACCTGGACTCTGTAAACTGTCTCAGTCTGTGAGAGGAGGAGCTGTGAGGCTCCTGGTGATTCCTGTCTAAACCTGGACTCTCTGTAAACTGTCTCAGTCTGTGGGGGGAGGCGCTGTGAGGCTCCTGGTGATTCCTGTCTAAACCTGGACTCTGTAAACTGTCTCAGTCTATGAGAGGAGGAGCTGTGAGGCTCCTGGTGATTCCTGTCTAAACCTGGACTCTCTGTAAACTGTCTCAGTCTATGAGAGGAGGCGCTGTGAGGCTCCTGGTGATTCCTGTCTAAACCTGGACTCTGTAAACTGTCTCAGTCTATGAGAGGAGGAGCTGTGAGGCTCCTGGTGATTCCTGTCTAAACCTGGACTCTCTGTAAACTGTCTCAGTCTGTGAGAGGAGGAGCTGTGAGGCTCCTGGTGATTCCTGTCTAAACCTGGACTCTGTAAACTGTCTCAGTCTGTGAGAGGAGGAGCTGTGAGGCTCCTGGTGATTCCTGTCTAAACCTGGACTCTCTGTAAACTGTCTCAGTCTGTGAGAGGAGGAGCTGTGAGGCTCCTGGTGATTCCTGTCTAAACCTGGACTCTCTGTAAACTGTCTCAGTCTGTGAGAGGAGGAGCTGTGAGGCTCCTGGTGATTCCTGTCTAAACCTGGACTCTCTGTAAACTGTCTCAGTCTGTGAGAGGAGGCTCTGTGAGGCTCCTGGTGATTCCTGTCTAAACCTGGACTCTGTAAACTGTCTGTCTGTGAGAGGAGGAGCTGTGAGGCTCCTGGTGATTCCTGTCTAAACCTGGACTCTGTAAACTGTCTCAGTCTGTGAGAGGAGGAGCTGTGAGGCTCCTGGTGATTCCTGTCTAAACCTGGACTCTCTGTAAACTGTCTCAGTCTGTGAGAGGAGGAGCTGTGAGGCTCCTGGTGATTCCTGTCTAAACCTGGACTCTGTAAACTGTCTCAGTCTGTGAGAGGAGGAGCTGTGAGGCTCCTGGTGATTCCTGTCTAAACCTGGACTCTCTGTAAACTGTCTCAGTCTGTGAGAGGAGGAGCTGTGAGGCTCCTGGTGATTCCTGTCTAAACCTGGACTCTCTGTAAACTGTCTCAGTCTGTGAGAGGAGGAGCTGTGAGGCTCCTGGTGATTCCTGTCTAAACCTGGACTCTGTAAACTGTCTCAGTCTGTGAGAGGAGGAGCTGTGAGGCTCCTGGTGATTCCTGTCTAAACCTGGACTCTCTGTAAACTGTCTCAGTCTGTGAGAGGAGGAGCTGTGAGGCTCCTGGTGATTCCTGTCTAAACCTCGACTCTCTGTAAACTGTCTCAGTCTGTGAGAGGAGGAGCTGTGAGGCTCCTGGTGATTCCTGTCTAAACCTGGACTCTGTAAACTGTCTCAGTCTGTGAGAGGAGGCGCTGTGAGGCTCCTGGTGATTCCTGTCTAAACCTGGACTCTCTGTAAACTGTCTCAGTCTGTGAGAGGAGGAGCTGTGAGGCTCCTGGTGATTCCTGTCTAAACCTGGACTCTGTAAACTGTCTCAGTCTGTGAGAGGAGGAGCTGTGAGGCTCCTGGTGAGTCCTGTCTAAACCTGGACTCTCTGTAAACTGTCTCAGTCTGTGAGAGGAGGAGCTGTGAGGCTCCTGGTGAGTCCTGTCTAAACCTGGACTCTCTGTAAACTGTCTCAGTCTGTGAGAGGAGGAGCTGTGAGGCTCCTGGTGATTCCTGTCTAAACCTGGACTCTCTGTAAACTGTCTCAGTCTGTGAGAGGAGGAGCTGTGAGGCTCCTGGTGATTCCTGTCTAAACCTGGACTCTGTAAACTGTCTCAGTCTGTGAGAGGAGGAGCTGTGAGGCTCCTGGTGATTCCTGTCTAAACCTGGACTCTCTGTAAACTGTCTCAGTCTGTGAGAGGAGGCGCTGTGAGGCTCCTGGTGATTCCTGTCTAAACCTGGACTCTCTGTAAACTGTCTCAGTCTGTGAGAGGAGGCTCTGTGAGGCTCCTGGTGATTCCTGTCTAAACCTGGACTCTGTAAACTGTCTGTCTGTGAGAGGAGGAGCTGTGAGGCTCCTGGTGATTCCTGTCTAAACCTGGACTCTGTAAACTGTCTCAGTCTGTGAGAGGAGGAGCTGTGAGGCTCCTGGTGATTCCTGTCTAAACCTGGACTCTCTGTAAACTGTCTCAGTCTGTGAGAGGAGGAGCTGTGAGGCTCCTGGTGATTCCTGTCTAAACCTGGACTCTGTAAACTGTCTCAGTCTGTGAGAGGAGGAGCTGTGAGGCTCCTGGTGATTCCTGTCTAAACCTGGACTCTCTGTAAACTGTCTCAGTCTGTGAGAGGAGGAGCTGTAAGGCTCCTGGTGATTCCTGTCTAAACCTGGACTCTGTAAACTGTCTCAGTCTGTGAGAGGAGGAGCTGTGAGGCTCCTGGTGATTCCTGTCTAAACCTGGACTCTCTGTAAACTGTCTCAGTCTGTGAGAGGAGGAGCTGTGAGGCTCCTGGTGATTCCTGTCTAAACCTGGACTCTGTAAACTGTCTCAGTCTGTGAGAGGAGGAGCTGTGAGGCTCCTGGTGATTCCTGTCTAAACCTGGACTCTGTAAACTGTCTCAGTCTGTGAGAGGAGGAGCTGTGAGGCTCCTGGTGATTCCTGTCTAAACCTGGACTCTCTGTAAACTGTCTCAGTCTGTGAGAGGAGGAGCTGTGAGGCTCCTGGTGATTCCTGTCTAAACCTGGACTCTCTGTAAACTGTCTCAGTCTGTGAGAGGAGGCGCTGTGAGGCTCCTGGTGATTCCTGTCTAAACCTGGACTCTGTAAACTGTCTCAGTCTGTGAGAGGAGGAGCTGTGAGGCTCCTGGTGATTCCTGTCTAAACCTGGACTCTGTAAACTGTCTCAGTCTATGAGAGGAGGAGCTGTGAGGCTCCTGGTGATTCCTGTCTAAACCTGGACTCTGTAAACTGTCTCAGTCTGTGAGAGGAGGAGCTGTGAGGCTCCTGGTGATTCCTGTCTAAACCTGGACTCTCTGTAAACTGTCTCAGTCTGTGAGAGGAGGAGCTGTGAGGCTCCTGGTGATTCCTGTCTAAACCTGGACTCTCTGTAAACTGTCTCAGTCTGTGAGAGGAGGAGCTGTGAGGCTCCTGGTGATTCCTGTCTAAACCTGGACTCTCTGTAAACTGTCTCAGTCTGTGAGAGGAGGAGCTGTGAGGCTCCTGGTGATTCCTGTCTAAACCTGGACTCTGTAAACTGTCTCAGTCTGTGAGAGGAGGAGCTGTGAGGCTCCTGGTGATTCCTGTCTAAACCTGGACTCTCTGTAAACTGTCTCAGTCTGTGAGAGGAGGAGCTGTGAGGCTCCTGGTGATTCCTGTCTAAACCTGGACTCTCTGTAAACTGTCTCAGTCTGTGAGAGGAGGAGCTGTGAGGCTCCTGGTGATTCCTGTCTAAACCTGGACTCTGTAAACTGTCTCAGTCTGTGAGAGGAGGCGCTGTGAGGCTCCTGGTGAGTCCTGTCTAAACCTGGACTCTCTGTAAACTGTCTCAGTCTGTGAGAGGAGGAGCTGTGAGGCTCCTGGTGATTCCTGTCTAAACCTGGACTCTGTAAACTGTCTCAGTCTGTGAGAGGAGGAGCTGTGAGGCTCCTGGTGAGTCCTGTCTAAACCTGGACTCTCTGTAAACTGTCTCAGTCTGTGAGAGGAGGAGCTGTGAGGCTCCTGGTGAGTCCTGTCTAAACCTGGACTCTCTGTAAACTGTCTCAGTCTGTGAGAGGAGGAGCTGTGAGGCTCCTGGTGATTCCTGTCTAAACCTGGACTCTCTGTAAACTGTCTCAGTCTGTGAGAGGAGGAGCTGTGAGGCTCCTGGTGATTCCTTTTTTTTTTTCTTTTTTTTTTGTCTGCATTTTTTCTCATCGTTTAACACCACAAACGGGGTGTCAACTTTTTATGAGATTGAGGCATATTTTAGTCTTGCAGCCAAATATTTTCATATTTAGTGCGTGTGCGTGACCATCACCGGCCCTCTCTGGAAGCTAAGCTGACATTCTTTATTAGATTTCCCTATTATGTGCTAGGGAGGGCAGTGCTGCACCGCAGTGATCTGAGGGGGAAACAAAGGCTGGACAGGACGAGACAAGGCGAACAGGGGAGGGAATAGGCAGGCAGTGCTATCAGAATCGAAGAGTGCTGTGTTATTTCTAACCACCAGCTCCACATCTAAAAAGAAACAAGACAAGACAAAAAACAGAGAATCAGACCCAAAAAAGAAGTTGTGTCAGACGCCATTATTGTGGATGCCCTGAAAGTATAGAGTAGGCCGCCCGAGGATACAGGTGA
Source organism: Tautogolabrus adspersus (assembly GCA_020745685.1). Lineage (NCBI taxonomy): Eukaryota > Metazoa > Chordata > Actinopteri > Labriformes > Labridae > Tautogolabrus > Tautogolabrus adspersus. Next base: position 33,926,340 of record CM036536.1, read on the forward strand.
GAAGAGGGCATGTGTTTAGTGTAGGGTCTCTGGGGAGAGACTCAGCACATTCTGGAGGGTCCCAACTTTTCTCGGCAATGGGACTCAACAGGAGCTAGTAAGCCCTGATCAACATGCAAGTGTGATGAACTCCAAAGCCTAGAGCAGCCATCACAGCACAGCAGGGCCAGGCGGGCAGAGCGCGCACCCCCCCACGGATCACAGGAGCACCCAGGAGGTATCCCCAGAGAACCACCAGAGCAACCGAGAGCCACGCGGACCCGGGGGACAAGAGGGGCAGCGACCGCCACACCCAGCGCGCCAGGACAGGCCCAGGCGGCATGGGGCAAGAGGGCAAACCCATCACCCAACACCCAGCCCCCCCACCCCAGCACCCCCCAGTGCCCCAGCACCCCCCACCCGCCCACACCACGCCCAATCCCCCACCCCCGAGAAGGCAGGAGGCCCCACGCAGGCCAGGAGGCCAGATGCAGGAGCCGAGCGCCCCCCGCAGGGAGGGCAACCAGCCCAGCGCCAAACAGGCTGCCACCGGGTGTCGGCATGAGGAAATCGAAGTCAGGACCCAATGCAAGCCCAGAGGGCAAATGTGGACGGGGCAGCAGGTGCTGGCGCCGCAAGAGGGGAGGCGCCCCGCATACCTCCCGTACCACCCCCCAGGGGGAGCGCGGCGTGCCCAGGGCCCCCGCACCCCAAGATGCGCCCCAACCCCCAACCAGAACCAAGCCACCACACACAGCCAGCCCGCGCCACAGCCACAGCGCCCACCAGGCCAACCGATCCAGCCCCCGCAGCCCACCGAGAGTCACCGCACCAGCAGGGACCGAACAGGCACGCATGAGAACCCCCTCCAGGCCACCAACCCCAAGTCCCAGGGGCCCCCAGCCGCAGTAACACAGATGATGGTCCACCCTCACTGCTCCATGCCAGGGAGGGCCGGGCCCCCCCAGCAAGGCCTTGTGTATGCTGGTGGGAGAAGAGAAAAAAAAAAAAAGAAAATAAATACCTTTACCCCCCCTCTTACTATGTTTCCCGATCCCTGACGCAGAAACATTATCCCTACACCGTGTTCAAGTGTAACCCTGAGTGTAATGTGGTGCATTAAAAGTTGGGGAGGGAGGGTGGGTGAGCTGGCAAGGGGGCAGGCCAGAGGGTTGCAGGGGATGGGTACTCTGCCACCTACCCTGAACCAAAGTCCCCGAGCCACCCCAGACCTCCCCCCAAGTTGTGTGTATGGTGCATTAAAAAAAATAAAATAATTGGAGAGCAGGGGAGGCAAGCAGGGGGGGGATGGGGAGGACATAGCGCCGTATAGCCCTGCAATCCGCCCCACCGCAGAGCCCACCCTACTCATCCCCCCCCGCCCTCGGAGCCCTAATTGTTGTGTCCCTATATGTGCCTAAGAGCAACTATATACAGTGCGGTGTGAGATGTGTGAAGTGTAAATTAAGAGGCAGACTGGTTAGGGGTCCGGCCCGTGAGGACAGAGCAGTGAGAGGGACAGGTGTGAAACTGGCCCTGATGTAGAGGGCTCCCCAGAACCAAGAGGCAAGGAGCCACAGAGGACCCACACGGACCAGCCCGTCCCGCCAACACTACAACCCCAGGAGCCGCAGCGCCGGAGCAGCGCCCTGGCGGACGCCATAGCCCCACCACAGGCCGGCCGCATGCAGCAGCCCGCCCCAGAGGGGTGATCGGGCCGCACCAGTAGGAAGCAAGGGCCCCGAGCCCCCACCCAACCCCCCCAGAGCCGGCACACCGAGGATGCAGGACGCGCACCACGCAGCACCACTAAGCCTGCCCCGCTCCACCAAACCCAAGGACAGCACCAGGCCCAGACCAAGGCCCCCAGCTAGCAGTACCCAAACTCCGGCGGCAGCACACAGGCCCGGAGCCTGTGCCCGGCTGAGCCAGTGTACCCCCCCCGCAAGTAGACCACCCGGCCCCCACACCAGACCCCCAGGCAGCGGAGGGCCCCCCCAGCCCACCCAGGGGGGGGAGAGGGGCGCAGCGGAGCAGGCAGGCAGGCACAGAGGCAGGAGGAGGGAAGCGAGGCGGAGAGGGACAGGGGAGCGACAGGAGGGCCGACCCACCCCAAACCCCAAGGCCAGCCACAGCGCCCTGGAAGACGCCAGCCGCCGCCCCCCCCAGACCCCCAGGAGAGCGCGCAGCCCCAGCAGACCCGGAGCCCAAGGGAGGAGACACTGGGAGCACCCACCCCCCAGGGGGAGGGGCCCGAACCAAGCAGGCCCCGCAGAGCCAGATAGCAACTCCAGGGACAAGAGGGAAAGCCACCCCTAGTGCATGCAAACGGCCTTGAAGTCCGTGGTGCCGTCATTCCTTGTTGAGGAGAGGGATAATAAGCTGAGATAAAGCAGAGGAGAGTCAGACCACATGCACAGACAAAGTAAATATGTTCAGGAGCATCACAAATTTATGAGGGGGATGGCATACGCTCACATACAGAAGGAAGTTACAGGTTAATATTTAAAGATCTAATAAATGGGGACCATTTTTCTGTAAAGGATACCAATTGTTTTTTTTCGGGTAGCAGATATTTTCTCGAGTGAAATGTGTTCTGTAAGGAGGTTCAGCCAATGAATGATGTTGAGGGCTTTCTTATCTTTCCAGTTAACCAGAATGGTTTTTTTGGCAATTGCGAGAGCTGCAAGCGTGGGTTGGACTTGAGTGTCTGATAAGGTCGTTGTCGATAGATCGCCAATTAGGCAAAGGTTCGGGGAATGCGGAATCCTGCAGTCCAAAATATTGGAAAGTTTCTGAGTGACTGTTAACCAAAATTGATAAACGGGTGTACATAGCCAAAGAGCGTGAAAATAGGTGTCCGCCGTGTTTTGAGTGCATTGAGTGCATGTGTCGGTGTGCGAAAAACCCATTTTATACAATTTAACTTGCGTTACATGTGATCTGTGAAGAAACTTAAATTGGATTAACTGTAAACTGGTGTTTTTTGTCATCTTGAATGTGTTTCCACAGATCTGGGTCCAGAAATCAGAGTCAAAAGATACGGATAAGTCTTTTTACCATTTTTTGAATTGGTATATGTATAGAGTCTGTTTTTGAAAGTAAACTATACATTTTTGAGAGATTTTTCTTATTTTTTGGAGACAATTTCGTGATGTATTTGACAAATTCAGGTGGCTGTAAATCAGTTAGCTGTAAAGTGTTCTGAGACGATGGAATCCTACTCGTAATTGTCTTTTTTACCTGTAGGTACTGAAGAAAATTTCCATTTTTTATTTCAAAGGTTCGAAATAATGTTGTATATGTCATAAGTATGTTATCATCAAAAAGGTGATGGAGGTGGGTGACCCCTTTCTCTGCCCATGTGCTGAGATAAAGAGGTATTTTGTTGTTTACAAAGTCTGGGTTGTGCCAGATTGGAGAGAGTATACCTGGTAGTAATTGGGAGCCTGTGACTTCCAGGGATTTCCACCAAGCAGACATGGTGGAGGCAATCATAGGGTTTTTGAAGCAGGAATGATGTTTAAGGGTAGAGGTGATAAAGGGTAGGTCTTGGAGTTTGATGAGGTTGCAGTCTATCTGTTCTAGTTCCAGCCAGGAGTTATATTCTTCATGTTGATATATCCATTTGGTGAGATACTGTAGTTGGTTGGCTAAGTAATAATACAAGAAGTTCGGAGCTTCCAGTCCACCTTCAGATTTATTCTTCTGGAGAGTGGTTAGGCTGATTTTAGCTTTTTTGTTCTTTGAGTAGAATTTACCTATAGCAGAGTCTAACGATTGGAACCACTTTGCTGTTGGTTTAAATGGAATCATAGAGAACAGATAGTTGATTTGAGGTAATATTTTCATTTTGACTGTTGCTATTCGTCCCAGAAGGGAGATGGGGAGGTTATTCCATCGTCTCAGATCACCACAGATTTTGTCCAGAAGTGGGGTGAAGTTTAAGTGGACAAGTTCTGAGAGTTTGGAGGAAATATTAATGCCTAGATATCTAATGTTGCCAATGGGAAAAGAATAATGCGAGATTTGGGCTGCAGGATTCCACGAGTTCTCTGTTATTGGAAGTATAATTGATTTTGACCAGTTGATGGTGTAGTCCGAAATGTGTGAGAAGGTTGTTATAAGGTTACATACTTCCTTTACTGATGTTTGGGGTTCTTGTAGGTAAAGTAAAATGTCGTCCGCATATAAATTAATTTTGTGTTCAGATATCTGAGAGCAGATACCTTTGATATTTGTGTTTTGACGTACCGCTGTTGCCAATGGTTCGATAAACATTGCAAACAATAAGGGAGAGAGTGGGCATCCTTGTCTTGTTCCCCTTTGCAAACTGAAGTTTTGTGAGGTGATCCCATTAGTGGTGACTGTAGCCTTGGGTGAGTTGTACAGAGTTGCTACCCATTGGATAAACGATTCTCCGAAGCCAAATTTGTGGAGCACAGCGAAGAGAAAGGACCAATTTACTTTGTCGAAGGCTTTTTCTGCGTCAAGCGACACAACGATAGCTTGTCTGTTGTAGCGCTGCGTCGAACTGATGAGATTTAGAAGTCTTCTGACATTGTTGGTGGAGTGTCGACCTTTAATAAATCCTGTCTGATCACTGTGAATTATTGTTGGGATAATTTTCTCCAGCCTGGAAGCAAGTGCTTTAGAGATAATTTTGATGTCTGTGTTGATTAGTGATAGAGGTCGATAGCTAGAAGGAAGCGAGGGATCTTTATCTGGTTTCAATAATAACTTTATTGAGGCTGTATTCATGTGAGAGCTTATATAACCATTATTCTTAATCTCTGTCACTGTCCTGAAGAAAAGGGGTGCTAACATTGACCAGAAATGTTTAAGAAATTCAGCGGGGAAACCATCAGGACCAGGTGCCTTGCCTGCTGGCATACTGTGTAATGCACATTGTAACTCATTGATGGTCAACGGAGCGTCTATGATGTCTCTGTGTTCAGTTGTTAATTCGGGCATGTTTAGATTATTGAGAAAATCATGAACCTCTTCTTTATTTGGGTTAACTGATGCTGAATATAAATTACTGTAATAATTGTAGAAGACTTGATTAATTTCCTGTGGTGATTGGGTGTATTTACCAGTGGGATCCTGGATTGCTGTTATGAAGGATTTTTCTTTGTTACGTTGGAGTTGATTTGCTAGAAATTTCCCTGATTTGTTGTTGTGTTCGAAGTCATTATATCTTAGTTGTTGAAGTAAAAATTCTGTTTTCTTTGATAGGATATTGTCGAGCTGCAGTTTTGCACTTTGTAGTTTAGACCATAATTGATCGCTTGGGTTTATTGCATAATCCTCTGTAAGTTGTTTAACGTTTTCCTCAATTACTTTCTCTGTTTGTAGTTCCTTCTTTTTTTTGTACGAGGAGTACGATATTATTTTACCTCTGATTACGGCCTTCCCAGTTTCCCAAAGTAAAGATGGAGATAAATCAGGAGAGTCGTTATTTTTTAGAAAGTCTGCCCACTCCCTCCTTATTATCTGATCAAATTCCGGGTCTTTGAGTAGAGAGATGTTGAAGCGCCAAGTCTGAGAAGATTTACGGTGGGGATCGGTTTGCAGGCTTAGGGATATTGGTGCATGGTCGCTGATAATGATTGGATGGATTCTAGTGGTCATTTTATGCGCGATAGAATTATTTGAGAGAAAAAAGTCAATTCTTGAAAATGTCTGGTGCACTGGAGAGAAGAAAGTATAATCCCTCTTTTTGGGGTTTTTGAGTCTCCAGACGTCATCTAGACCAAAATCCTTCATATAATCCTGTATGACTTTGACTGACTGTGGTAGTTTAGCATGTACTGGACTACTAGATCGATCTACTGAAGGGTTCAAGACTATGTTGAAGTCACCACCTATAATAGTTGTGGAGTTAGCAGATAAGTCTGCTAAATGGGAAAAAACTGTGTGAAAGAAGGCTGGGTCGTCATTATTAGGAGCATACAGATTGGCAATTGTATATAATTTATTAAAAATGGTTGCCTGGATAATAATGTATCTGCCCTCTGGATCTGTTACTGTGCTGTTTAAAGTGAATGGTACTCTCTTATGGACTAGAATGGAGACACCTCTCTGTCTATTGTTATAGCAAGATGAAAAGATAATATTATAATTTGGATCTGTAAGAGATTTTTCTTCTGATTGTAGTAAATGTGTTTCTTGTAGGAGCAAAATATCTGCTTTTAGTTTACAGACATAGTCCAGGATTGTAATTCTTTTTGTCTGTGAGCATATGCCATGTACATTCCAGGATACAAAGTTTAACTTGGACATAGTGATAGGAGATGTTCTGTCATTGCGTATGTAGCAGAGTAATATAACTTCTGTGTGTGTCCTTGTGAGCTGTCTGTTGTTGTCTGCAAAGTGGATGTTGCTGTCTGTGAGCTGTGGATGTCAGGGTGGTGAGGAGAATGGTGTTGGGTTGAAGCTGTGTGGATGTTAGAGAGATATGTACACTGCAAGTCATGATCTATATGAATATCATCTATAAGCACAACAAAGCCTGGACAACTAACAGAGAACACATTGTGAAATATACCTACACACAAAACGGAGGGGGGACATGAGGGGTGAGTAGGGTAGGGAGGGTGAGGGGTGAGAGTGTGAGAGGGGGAGAGGTGTGAATGGAGACAGACAAAGTAAAGTAAAAGTAGGGTGGGGGTAGCCAGCGGAGGGTGTAGGATAAGGGAGTGAGACATTTACACTAGTGAGATTTTTTTTTTTTTTTTTTTAATTAAATTTTCGATTTTTAAATTAATAAGTAATACATTTAAACACCAAAGCCGTTTAATTGCTTACCTATCCATTATATTTATTTTTTTATTTTTATATATAAATATAAATATATATAAAAATTGTGGTGATTCCTGTCTAAACCTGGACTCTCTGTAAACTGTCTCAGTCTATGAGAGGAGGAGCTGTGAGGCTCCTGGTGATTCCTGTCTAAACCTGGACTCTCTGTAAACTGTCTCAGTCTATGAGAGGAGGAGCTGTGAGGCTCCTGGTGATTCCTGTCTAAACCTGGACTCTGTAAACTGTCTCAGTCTGTGAGAGGAGGAGCTGTGAGGCTCCTGGTGATTCCTGTCTAAACCTGGACTCTGTAAACTGTCTCAGTCTGTGAGAGGAGGAGCTGTGAGGCTCCTGGTGATTCCTGTCTAAACCTGGACTCTGTAAACTGTCTCAGTCTGTGAGAGGAGGAGCTGTGAGGCTCCTGGTGATTCCTGTCTAAACCTGGACTCTCTGTAAACTGTCTCAGTCTGTGAGAGGAGGAGCTGTGAGGCTCCTGGTGATTCCTGTCTAAACCTGGACTCTGTAAACTGTCTCAGTCTGTGAGAGGAGGCGCTGTGAGGCTCCTGGTGATTCCTGTCTAAACCTGGACTCTCTGTAAACTGTCTCAGTCTGTGAGAGGAGGAGCTGTGAGGCTCCTGGTGATTCCTGTCTAAACCTGGACTCTCTGTAAACTGTCTCAGTCTGTGAGAGGAGGAGCTGTGAGGCTCCTGGTGATTCCTGTCTAAACCTGGACCCTCTGTAAACTGTCTCAGTCTGTGAGAGGAGGAGCTGTGAGGCTCCTGGTGATTCCTGTCTAAACCTGGACTCTGTAAACTGTCTCAGTCTGTGAGAGGAGGAGCTGTGAGGCTCCTGGTGATTCCTGTCTAAACCTGGACCCTCTGTAAACTGTCTCAGTCTGTGAGAGGAGGAGCTGTGAGGCTCCTGGTGATTCCTGTCTAAACCTGGACCCTCTGTAAACTGTCTCAGTCTGTGAGAGGAGGAGCTGTGAGGCTCCTGGTGATTCCTGTCTAAACCTGGACTCTCTAAAAACTGTCTCAGTCTGTGAGAGGAGGAGCTGTGAGGCTCCTGGTGATTCCTGTCTAAACCTGGACTCTGTAAACTGTCTCAGTCTGTGAGAGGAGGAGCTGTGAGGCTCTTGGGGATTTCTATCTAATCCTTGGTTTGCTGTACAGTTAAAATCACCCCCCAAAGATAAATACTCCTCTTTATTGCACTTTTTAACAGTCTCACACAAAACACTCAAAACACTCAATCTGTCCACAGCGTGACATGGGACATTATGTTACGAGCTAGCACCGGCTACACATATAAATACAATTAACAGCTAGCCCTAACCTGAAGTGTGACAGAAGCCAAGAGATGACAAAGACAGAAAGGACTGGTTCTCAACTCAGGGGACACATGAGTCTGAGTCAGCTCACCTATACGTCGGTCTGCCGAGCCTCCGGCGGCCTTACCACACGGTCCGCATCGACGGCTTTGGGATGAGCGACGAGCCCAAGCTTCGTCTATGAGTTCAGAGTTTTAGTTGTAGTTGGATCACATTTATACGACTGGTTTTTAGACAAGTTCATGGGTATGGGTTGGCTGTCAAGTCCGGCAGCTTCCAAGTCGGCGTCCATACGGGTCCTCTTCCAGTTGCCCTTTCACCTGGGTTTTATTACGTCATTTAAAGAGACACAGCACCGGTCTGTGCGCACCTCAGGAAGGGTGCGTTCAAGACCATCGGACAACCCAGAATAGACACAGCTTAAACCCATTCTCTGTTAACCCCATGAAAACCAGTCCAAAGTAATTTACAAAACAGAAAGATAAGGACGAAGAAGAAGAACCTTACTGTTCCCTAACATTCCTCCCCCCTTATAACAAAAAAAAACTTTTTTTTTTTTTTTTTTTAAATGATCCAACCTTTTCTTTTTTATAATTTTTATTTAATCTATTTTCTTTCCTTTTCCTTAAAACTGAGACATTTGCATAATGTCTACTCTGTAGTTGAGATTGACTTAATTTTCATTTTAGACTGAAAATGCACAATCCTAATAGTCACTCAACTCAACTTCTTCAAGTCTGTACATTACAATTAACATTTCCAAAAATACTTAACACACTCATCCTCTTGACAGCGTATCGGCTATCACATTTTCCTTACCGGGTAAATGCCGGACTGTCAGGTTATAGGGTTGGAGAATCAGACTCCACTGGAAAACTCTCTGACTTGAGGTCTTGAACTTTGCTAGAAATGTAAGTGGATTATGATCTGTCAAAACCTCCAAATCCCCACCACTACTAGAGACATATACCTCAAAGTGTTGGACTGCTAGAACAAGAGCTAGGGCCTCCTTCTCTATGGTGGAATAACGCTTTTGATGGCGATTCAGTTTCTTAGAGAAGTAGGCCACGGGCCTGTCTATTCCTGAACCATCAGTCTGCAACAGCACCGCCCCCACTCCTACATCACAAGCATCAACGGCCAGCTTGAATGGGGCCGAAAAGTCAGGAGCGACCAGTACTGGCTCACTAGCGAGGATAACTTTAACCATCTCCAGAGCCTTTTGACAATCTCCTGTCCAGCTAAACTTAACCCCCTTTTTTAGCAGGTTAGTAAGTGGTGTTGTCACAGCGGCAAAGTTAGGAACAAAACGACGGTAAAAGCCCGACATTCCTAAGAGGCGCATCAACTGATGTTTAGATTTCGGGGCAGGGAGATCTAGAATGGCTTCCACCTTGGCTGTTCTCGGTCTCACCGAACCTTGACCCACCTGATGGCCCAAATATGTGACCTGCCCCTTTCCTATTTCACATTTTGGTAGGTTGATTACCAGTCCTGCCTCCTCAAGGCGCTCAAACAGCTGTCTAATGTGTTCCATGTGATCAGACCAGGAAGAACTAAAACAAACTACATCGTCTAAATATGTCACAGTGTTTTTCAATCCAGAGGTTATGGAGTTCATTAACCTTTGAAATGTTGCAGGCGCATTTTTCATGCCAAAAGGAAGAACCTGACAACGATACAAACACTCGGGCGTCACAAACGCAGAAACATCCTTTGCTGGATCTGTCAAGGGCACTTGCCAATATCCTTTTAACAAGTCAAATTTCGACACATACTGCGCACTGCCAATCCTGTCAATGCAGTCCTCCAGCCTTGGTATAGGATATGCATCAGTTTTCGTGACATTATTTACCTTTCGGTAATCAATACATGGACGAACAGTCAAATCCGGCTTGGGAACAGGGACTAAAGGAGAACTCCACTCACTTGAGCCCTGTTCAATCACACCAATTTCCTCCATATACAGAAGCTCTGGTTTTACCTTAGCCCATTTTTGTGGATTAATCCGGTACGGATGTTGTTTAATGGGAGTAGCTCCACCTGTGTCCACATCATGGGTTATTAAGTTTGTCAAACCAGGGGTATCTTTAAACAGAGGCCTAAACTGGTCCACTAGCTGCAGAACATCGTCTCTCTGGTCTGTGGTGAGATGCCTCAGTGATTCACTGAGATTGGCCAGAGCACGGGAATTCTTAAGCCTAGCTGTGACTGGCTCAACTGACCCAACCTCATCTTCCTCACTCTCATCCTCCTCCACAGCCGTCTGAGACACAAGACACACAGCAGATGGATTGTCATGAGCATAATATGGCTTTAAAAGATTGACATGACACAGTCGAGACTTCAGTCTTCGATCAGGTGTCTCCACAACATAGTTACACTCACTCACGGTCTTAATTACTTTATAAGGACCATAAAACTTAACTCCCAACTTCTCTCCACCCATGGGCAACAACACCAAGACCTGATCTCCAGGCTTAAAGGAACGACTCACGGCTTTTTTGTCATACTGAGCCTTCATCTTTCCCTTTGCAGCCTGCAAATTACTCATGGCCAAGTCACAAGCTGTATGCAACCGGTCACGAAAAGATGCTACATACTCCAACACCCCACTAGGAGCATCGGTTGGCCCTGCAGACTGCAACAACTGTTCTTTAACCATTTTCAGCGGTCCTCTTACCTGGTGTCCATAGACTAGCTCAAAAGGGCTAAAACCTGTAGCCTCATTCACAGAGTCTCTTACGGCAAACAGTAGAAAAGGCATAGCTACATCCCAGTCACCTGGGTAACCAACACAATAGGTTTTAATCATGGACTTTAAAGTCTGGTGGTATCTCTCTATGGCACCCTGAGACTGAGGGTGATAAGCCGATGACATGATTTGCTTAATGCCTAGCTCATGCATCACTTCCTGAAAAACACCAGAAGTAAAGTTGGACCCACGATCATGTTGAACTTCTCTTGGTAAACCAACCCTGGAAAAGAAATGCAAAAGAGCCTCAACAATGACCTTGGTCTTAATGGATCTTAGTGGAACAGCTTCGGGGAATCTGGTGGAAGCATCCATAATCGTCAAGAGATATTCATTTCCTTTCTTGGTTTTAGGTAGAGGCCCAACACAATCAATCACTACTCTGGAAAAAGGTTCTTCCATGACAGGAAGAGGGCAGAGAGGAGCAACTGGAATAGTTTGATTCGGCTTGCCTGTTACCTGACAAGCGTGACAACTGCGACAATACAAAACTACATCCTTATGCATCTGGGGCCAATAAAAATGCCTACTGATTTTCTCTTGAGTTTTCCGAATTCCTAAGTGGCCAGCCATGGCTACCTCATGAGCCAAACGAAGGACTTCTTTCCTGAAACTCTCAGGCAACACAATCTGTGTCATACCTGTCCACAGTTCATCTGCAGGACGGTCACGAGGGCGCCATTTCCTTAACAAAACTCCGTCTTGGGTAAAGAAACCTTCAGCTTCCCCCTTCAGATCTTCAGCACTACCAGCCGTTTGTTTCAGTGAAGCTATAGAGGGATCCTTTTCCTGCTCTGATACAAGGGTTTCTCGAGAAAACCGAGAGCAGGGGGCTACCTCAGCTAACCGAGCGAAAAAGGTGTCAGCCAAACCCCCAGAAAAGTCATCATCCTCACTGGAGGTGTCCTTTTCAACCGCACGGGCCTGAGCCCGTGTCACCACACATGCTGTAAACACCTCAGGGTGTTCTCTCTCTAAAGCCAAGGTCTCTGGGACCTCACAGGGTTTCTCACTCACAATGGGCGTCACACAAACACGGGTACCGGCCAGATCATTGCCCAACACAAAAGCTACCCCTTTAATGGGCAGGTCTGGGACCACACCTACCTCTACTGGTCCATTCACAATGTTAGACTGCAGAAATATTTTATGCAAGGGAGCACTAACAAAACCATCTCCCACGCCTTTTACTGGGGTAGATGCATTCAAATAGGTGGTAGGGGACAGACCAAGAACCCCTTGCAACAACAAGGATCTATTTGCACCTGTGTCCCTCAGGATGTTAACAGGGACCTTTGCACCCTCAGAGGTACAAGAAACAGAACCTTTTGACACAAAAACCTCAAATCCTTCAGGTATTGGGCTAAATGGCATGTTAAAACTGCCAACGTTACCAGGAATGGTCTGAGTCTGGGCACCAATCAACCCCACAATTTTGGCTTCGCCATTTTTCCTTTTAAGACTAAGGCAATTGGACTTCAAATGGCCAGGCCTTTTACAGTAATGACAGATAATGTCATTTCTGGGTATGTATGATTTGTCATACCTCTTCCCTGAGCCTTGAGGTTGAACAAAGGTAGGAGCAGACTTGGTCATGACAGCCTCCCCAGGTCTGTCAGAAGCTCCCTGTCTACCAATTTTACCCTTCCATGGACTATCTTTATGAGTTAACTCGTAGGAATCAGCAGCCATAGCAGCTTTTCTTAATTCATTAATTCCCAACTCATTTAGGTGTACCTCCATGTGCCGTGGTAAACTAGTTTTAAACTGTTCAACCAACATAAGTTGTCGCAACTCTTGAAAGTTAAATGTTTTAGTGCTCGCCAACCACCAGTCAAACACAACCTCCTGTTGTCTAGCCAAATCGAGAAAAGACTCGCCAGGTTTCCTCCGCAGCGATCTGAACGTCTGCCTGTACGCCTCAGGCACCACTTCATACGCCCCTAAAACCACCTTCCTCACAGAGTCATAGTCTCTGCTGTCATTAATATCTAAAGCGGCATAAGCTTCCTGGGCTTTTCCCTCCAACACACTCTGAATAAGCAACGGCCACTTATCCTTGGGCCAGTCTAGCTCCATGGCAATTTTCTCGAAAGCTTCAAAGAAAGAGTCAACATCATCACGATTAAATTTCGGCATGAGCTTCAGACAGCTTGAAATATGAAAACGACCTTCGTGCTTACGTTGTAAGGCATTATTGCTAGCTTTTAGGTGCTCCTGCTCTAATGCCAACTTAGCTAATTCAAGCTTTTGCTCCTGCTCTCTTGCTTTTACCTTTGCCAATTCAAGTTGTAGCAACCGATCCCTCTCTTCAGCCATGGCCTTCTCCCTTGCCAACTCAAGCTGTCGTTCCTGCTCCCTCTCTCTCTCCTGCGCAGGATCATGCAGACGCAGCTCTTTAATGAGAGTCTCCACCATGACTAACTTCTTAGATTCGGGATCAATTTCCAATTCAAAATATTCAGCGATTGCCAACAACTCTTCCTTTCTTAATTTACGCAACTCACTGCGTCCAAAGTCGCTGTCACAAAACTCCTTTACTCTGAAAGTGGTCATGGTTACAGTCAGTAAATTCACAAAAGGAGGTAGGCTAAACAACAACAACAACGGCCAAACCCGTAAATCAAATTACCTCTAAGGTAATCAATACAAAATAGCCTTACCTACAAAACAAATGACCAGCTAACAGGTGGTTTACGGACAGGCTTTAACGACATCGCCGCAACGCTACTCAGAAACACGCCACCCTGAAGAGCACAAAATTCCCAGGGCTATGCTTGTGTCACACACAAACAAAACGGATCACAACCGAAGGTTTGAAGTAACAATTACTTTCAAAACCAGTATCGGCCAACCAGCCAAATAATACAAACCCAACATCCCAAGTCACAACACGCAAAAAAAACTAAATGTTTGTTTACTTTACCCTCTAGCTAGCTTCGTTTTACATACATGCACAAACATTTGTATTGGTGAGAAGATAGCACCGTGCAGCTAACCTGCCCGTAGCCACGCGCCCAAACCTATTCTAAACCTTGCGACACGTAGCTTTTCCCAAGCTGAATACAACTCAAGTGTGCATTTTCTCACACAAAAAAATGTTCGGATGTAACTAGCTACCTAAGCCGGTTCTACCGAGGAACGCTGACGCAGGTCATTATTCCTCAAACAGATCCCGGACGAGCCCCCAATTATGTTACGAGCTAGCACCGGCTACACATATAAATACAATTAACAGCTAGCCCTAACCTGAAGTGTGACAGAAGCCAAGAGATGACAAAGACAGAAAGGACTGGTTCTCAACTCAGGGGACACATGAGTCTGAGTCAGCTCACCTATACGTCGGTCTGCCGAGCCTCCGGCGGCCTTACCACACGGTCCGCATCGACGGCTTTGGGATGAGCGACGAGCCCAAGCTTCGTCTATGAGTTCAGAGTTTTAGTTGTAGTTGGATCACATTTATACGACTGGTTTTTAGACAAGTTCATGGGTATGGGTTGGCTGTCAAGTCCGGCAGCTTCCAAGTCGGCGTCCATACGGGTCCTCTTCCAGTTGCCCTTTCACCTGGGTTTTATTACGTCATTTAAAGAGACACAGCACCGGTCTGTGCGCACCTCAGGAAGGGTGCGTTCAAGACCATCGGACAACCCAGAATAGACACAGCTTAAACCCATTCTCTGTTAACCCCATGAAAACCAGTCCAAAGTAATTTACAAAACAGAAAGATAAGGACGAAGAAGAAGAACCTTACTGTTCCCTAACACATACACATTAATCAAAGTCATTTTAACATTTTCATATTGCACTCTAATTTTCAACAGGCAGCTTTCAATGACCTCCTCTACTTCACATGAAGCAGGGAGAAAGCCTCTAGAAAAAATAAAGCCCACTCCTCCACTACAGGAGGACTTGTGGCTGAGGATCAGCTCCCCAGGCCACTCCTTCCTCCACTGACTCTCATTGTCAGAGTCACTGTGTGACTCCTGAAACATTCAAATATCTAACTTTTTAAACTCCATTAGTTTATAAAGTGCAGCTCTTTTGGCATCGTCTCTCGCTCCATTTAAATTTAAAGCACAATTTTAAAGTCACACATGGAGATATATGAGTTCATTAAATAAACAAGAAAACAACACAACAAGAGGAAAGAGATGAGACACTGTTTAAACATCATCATCACTGATTTGTGCTTGACGATAGATCTCCTGATCAGTGAGGCCTTCATCACCAAAAGAACCAGAGCTTTTAGTTAAAGGCCGAGCTGAACTTAAAAAACGTTTCAGGTCTGGAAAGAAGTCCTCTATGTTCACCAGCCTGAGCCCCTTGGTGTCCTGCAGAACCTTTTTAATCTGAGCCAAAGAGTAGGTGATGTGACCTTCTTCTTGTGTGGACATGAAATCACTGTCACTCTCTGCTCTGACTGTCCCTGCCTTTCTGTCTTTCTTTACCGCTTTAGCACTGCCCTGCATGCTTTCTGGACTCTTCCTCTTCTGAGAGATCTTTAATGACTCTTCATCAGACATTTCTTCATCTTCAGAGCAATCAGTACACACACTATTATTATTTACCTGACCTACCTCCTGACTCTCATTAATCAAAACGCTTTCTTTCTCACTTTGTTTATCACATTCAGTGATCTCTTTTCCTGTACCTGACCCTCATCACTGACCACTGACAGCTCATCAGACACTTCACCGCTCTGAGGTCCAGCAGCAGCTCCGTCTGATAGAGCACCGCTAGGACCCGCTACAGCGGCCTCTGCTCCTCCGAGCTCCGCAGCGGCAGCCGCCCCGGGGGTCACAGCAGCCGCCGTGACCTCAGCAGCCGGTGCTGCCTGAACATTTCCCCGCACATGAAACGTTTTTTCCGGGAATGAGCGGATTAAATGTCCCTCTACACCACACCCAAAACACTTCATGATCTCCGATGTAGCGAACACCATGTAGTTAAAACCATCGATTTTGAAGTTAAATGACAAATTCAGATCAGCCGAATAGTTTTTCAACACCATGAACACTTGTCTTCTGTGACAAACAACGTGTTTGAGCAGGGGCGACTTGCAGCCCAGTGACGCCATTTTAACAGGTGAGACTACCTGTCCATACCTGGACAACTCTTTCACAATCATTTCATTTTGAATGAACGGGGGGGCGTTAGAGATGGTGACTCTTTTAGCCGGGTTGATCAGGGGGAGAACAGAAGTGAACGTGTCTTTAATAATCACTCCTTCCTCAACCACATCATTCACCTTAGCCGTGCTATTGTAAGAGTGAAAATGGGATAAGCAAAGTATGTCCTTAAATACTTGTTATAATGTTGGTTACAAGTGTTTACACTACAGTAATGTTAATATCCTGTTATCAGGGATGCGACCTCGGGGGCGCTGTTGAGGGAGTGGAGAGGGAGAGAGAGAAAAAGAGGAAAAGAGTTGGATGTACTGTGCGTCAGGGAAGGTGACTAAAAGTTATGAGAAAGACCCAGAACGTGTTTGATCTGATTTATTCCTTCATACACCCACGTCGCTTACACTATCTAAAAAAATAACAATGGCCCCGTTCACACGGGAGGCAGACTTCACGCTGCCGTAACCCACCACCTTTCCAACAGCTAAAGCTCCTCCACCGAGCAGCAGACAGCCGGCACCAACTTCACTGCATGTCGGCGTGTCAGCTTCTCAAAGTCCTCTACCTCTACGACGGGCATGCTGCCCAGCCGAGCTGGTAGACACGCCCACAAACAACACGTAAACAAACAAACTACTTACACTATCTATCTTAACGCAATAAAGATAAGTAAACACACAAACATTCAAAAGTTTGAAACTCACTCACGCCGAAGCACACGCTGCCACACTCCTTCCACTCACTCACCATCCACTCAGAGAGAGAGAGAGAGAGAGAGAGAGAGAGAGAGAGAGAGAGAGAGAGAGACAGACAGAGAGAGAGAGAGAGAGAGAGAGACAGAGAGAGAGAGAGAGAGAGAGGGAGGGAGAGAGAGAGAGAGAGAGACAGAGAGAGAGAGAGAGAGAGAGAGAGGGAGGGAGGGAGAGAGAGAGAGAGAGACAGAGAGAGAGAGAGAGAGAGAGGGAGGGAGAGAGAGAGAGAGAGAGAGAGAGAGACAGACAGAGAGAGAGAGAGAGAGAGAGAGACAGAGAGAGAGAGAGAGAGAGAGGGAGGGAGGGAGAGAGAGAGAGAGAGAGAGAGACAGAGAGAGAGAGATTTGATTTTTGAATCAACTTTATTTTGACGCTCTTTTTTCAAAAAATCATCTCAACATAACATTTTCAAATATTCACACTCTTACTCCTCAGAGTAAATAAATAAATAAAAACCTAATTTACACGAGCACATCTCCAAACTGCAGCGTGTGGTTTATCACAGAACACAACACCTGATTAAAACCCCAAACCTGCTGGAATGAGTCCAGATCTCCTGCTGCTTTGTAAAAGTTAAAATCAATGAGGAGTCTGGACTTCATCATATTAATACACACAGTGACAGGTTCAACAATAAAACCATCCTCCACCTTCCTCCTCCGGCTAAAATACACCGCCATCTTGGCCTGCCCTAAAACAAAGTTTCAAAGCTGGCATTTGTTCTTGTGTTGGCGTGTGTATTTAAAACCCAGAATAAAAACCTGCTTGGTAAAAACCTCTCCACATTTGGTAAAAACAGTTTGTAAAAACAGAAACAAGGGTAAAAGACGAAGACACTCATAAAAACAGTGAAACACAGTCTCTCTCTGGTCGCAGTAGGGACACTTGTCCTCTACTGCCGGGTTTATGGTGGACACAAAGGAGTTCACTGCTATGACCCCATGGAGGACTCTCCAGTGAATGTCTGCGTGGCGTTTGGAGAGTGGAGGCTTGTAAAAGGACCTCCACTCAGGTCTGACTGCAGGAGGCAGCTGCAGATGTTTCCTCCATGGGGTGTCAGGTCTCTTGTCCAATTTTGTCCTGTTTATTGTTTTCACCAATATTTTGTAGAAAGTTTTTCCAGTGGTTCCATCTAGTGGTGCGGGGTGTGTATATTCCATTAACGGACCAGAACAGTCTTTAAAATCCGGTGCCAGGGAAATGGCAGGAAAAGGGTCTCCATCAGTCACTGTTTGATTAAAAGAGGAGTTTAAAAACAGGCGGTCGTGTCCTGTGAGTCTCTGTCTCCAATGCTCCAAGAGTTTTTGTGTGACCCTCACTGACGTCAGTCCCAGCCGGGCAGCGAGTCCAGAGGGGTCGTCCATCCGAGGCCCAGTCAGCGCCACCACCTGCCCCAGAGTAACAACCCCCGCCGTCTGCAGTTTTGTGGCCAGACTCTGACCTGCCCAGCTGGGAAGGTCCAGACGGGTCCCCCATAGGACTGGCTCTTGGAGGATCCAGTACAGAGAATCAACCTGCCCCCTCCTCTCTTTCCTCAGCAGGTTCCACACTGTAAAAACACTTTTATAAAAAGCAGGCAGAGGAGATGTGCTCATGTTCGGTATATTCATTAAAAACAAATTAAAATCATGACCCAGGCTGTTAAAACCCTGCAGAATGCAGCGGGACAGGGGTCTCCACAGAGTGTCCTGTGGTCCAGTCAGTAGTCTTTGTATAAACTGGAGGCGGAAAGCCGCGCCCCTGCTGGCCAGATGGACCAGGCCCTGCCCCCCTTCCTCTTTAGGTAAAAACAGGACACTCTGTGGGACCCAGTGCAACTTGTCCCAAATAAAATCAACTAAAACCGACTGAATTTTAGACAGGAGAGAAGCCGGAGGATCAACACAGGCCAGCCGGTGCCACAGGGAGGATGAGACCAGATTGTTGGCTATTAGGATACGGCCTCTATATGACATTTTGGGGAGCAGCCACCTCCACTTCCCCAGCCGACCTTTGACCTGCTCCAGGACATTGTCCCAGTTTTTATTTGTGCTGGTCTCATCCCCCAGGAAGACTCCAAGGTATTTGAGACCTCCTCTTTTCCACTGTAGGCCACCGGGCAGCCCGAGCCGGCCCCCCAGCTCCCCTCCCGCCATCAGAGCCTCGCTTTTCCCCCAGTTCACCTTAGCAGAAGAGATAAAACCAAAATCTTTCACAGTGTCAGTTAAAATGTCAACATCTCGTTGTGAGTTAACTAAAACAATAAGATCATCAGCGTACACAGACAGTTTCAAAGACACGGGACACTGGGGGAAACACACACCGCTAAGTTTAGCTCTGAGTTTGTGGAGCAGAGGCTCGATGGCTACCGAATATAACATCCCAGAGAGAGAGCAGCCCTGCCTCACCCCTCTCTGGATCTCAAATGGTGCGCTCAGCCCGCCGTTAATTTTCAGAACACTCGCAATGTCACTATAGAGAACCCTGACCATGGCTATGAAACCAGGGTTGAACCCAAAGGCAGCCAGAGTCTGCCACAGGTACTGGTGTTCAACCCGGTCAAAAGCCTTTTCCTGGTCTATTGAAATCAGACCAGTCTCTATACCCAATGAACTGGAGAGCTCCAAAACGTCTCGAATTAAAGTGACGTTGTCACTTATGAGCCTGCCGGGCACACAGTAGGTCTGGTCAGGGTGGATGATGGACGCCATCACCTCTCTCAATCTAAGGGCCAGAGCTTTGGACAGGATCTTATAATCCGTGCACAGCAATGAGACTGGCCTCCAGTTTTTCAGTTCTTGCAGGTCTCCCTTCTTTGGCAGCAGGGTGATTGCGGCCCTCCTGCAGCTCAGAGGCATTCTGCCGGTCTTTAGGCTGTCTAAAATAACCTCTAGCAAATCTGGTCCTATTATGGACCAGAAGGACTTGTAAAAGTCCGCAGGAAGGCCGTCCATGCCTGGAGCTCTGCCGCTCTGCAGGCTCATGGTGGCAGCATGGAGCTCCTGCAGCGTCACCTCTGCTGCCAGCTCGCTGTTGTCAGCCTCACTGACCTGAGGGAGACCTGCTAGGAAACTGCTGTGCACATCTGGATTATGCGTCCACTCACTCTTAAACAGGTTTCTGTAAAATTCGGCAGCATACTTCCTGATCTCAGACGAGTCTGAGACTTCGGAGCCGCTACCCGTTCGTAAAGAATGAATGGTCTTCCTTTGTCCATTTTTCCGCTCCAGCCCAAAGAAGAAGCGAGATGGGGCGTCCATCTGTGTGATGTTCATGAACCTAGACCTGACCAGAGCCCCCTGTGCTGAGACGCCCAGCAGGTTGGCTATGGCCGACTTTTTGGACTTGAGGGAATCTAAAAGCCCTCGATTTGCTGTAGAGTCTGCTAAAGTCTGCAGCTCTACCACCTGCGTCTCCAGATCTTTCATGGACCGGGTTAAGTCTGTAGTGACACCACGAGTGAACTGCTGGCAGAGCTGTTTTATCTGCGTCTTACCGAAGTCCAACCACTGTTGTATGTTAGTGAAGGCAGGCCTGCTCTCTCTGTGGGATTCCCAAAAAAACTTAAAAGCAGTCTTAAAAGCCTGGTCATTTAAAAGGGCCGTGTTAAAATGCCAATAGGCGCTCTTTAAACGAATGTTTTTGATAAAAACATGACAGGAGACTAAAAAGTGATCACTAAAACCCACAGGCTGAATAACACACCTCTTAAAAAGATTTAAATGGTGTTTAAAACAATAAAAGCGGTCCAGTCTGGCCAGAGATAAAACCCCCCCCTGCTGTGGCTCCAGGTGTACTGTCTGTGCTGACTGTTAAAAACCCTCCACACATCACTCAGCTCCTGATTCTCCATCAGCTGTCTGAGTGTGTGAGATGAAGGAGGGTGTGGCTCAGGATGGTTCCTGTCTAGGGTTGGATTTTCTGTGCAGTTAAAATCACCCCCTAAAAACATAAAACCATCATCCTCACAGTTCTTCACACAGTCACTTAAAATGTTTAAAAAAGCTACCCTGTCCACCGCGTTAGTGGGAGCATAGACATTTAAAAACACAAGTTTCACATTTTCAAAGACAGCTTTAACTTTCAATAAAAACACCTGGAATGACTTCATCCACAGTAAAAGAAAAAGGTAAAAAACTCTGAGCAAATTAAATCCCCCCCCCTGCACTCAGACTGGACCTGTGGCTTAAAATCACCTCCCCTTTAAAAGCCCTCTTCCAGTCACTTTCATTGTCTGTGGTGCTGTGGGTCTCCTGAACAAACATGACATCAATCCTTTTAGTCTCCATCAGTTTAAAAAGAGCGGCTCGTTTAAAATCAGACCTGGCCCCGTTCAGGTTTAAGGTGCTGATATTAAAATCACACATGGATAACAAATAAATAACAGTAAGCAGAGCAGTCAGTAAAAGGTAAAAACATCTAAAAATCATCTTCATCATTGATGATTTGAGCTTTTACCTTTACTACGAGTTTTCTCAGTCTGTATATTTCTGGCAGTGTTAAAACCTCTTCCCCCCCACAGCTCTTCCTGGTGAGCGGCCTGGCTGACCTCACAAACAAACGCAGGTCAGGGAAGAAGTCTCCTACATCAGGCAGCCTGGAGCCTTTAGTCTGCTCCAGGAAGGTTTTAATCTTCTCTGGAGCATAGTCAGACTGAGAGTCGTCCTGAGTCAGGGGGAAGTCGCTCTCTGACTCTGTGGACATCTTCACACTCGTTTTCTTTGTTTTACTGTTCTTTTTTTCAGATTCATTACTTTTTCTTTTCTGTGACACTTTGAGGAGATCGTCATCTGACATATCCTCCTCCATCATTTCATGAAACAAGTCTACACTCTGCTCAGTCATACTTGTTATGGCTTCACTTTTTGCCTCAGAGGACACAACCGAAACCAGAGCCCCCGCAACCAAGGGGACCGGCGCCGCGGGAGAAACCCCCGAGACGGACGGCCCCACCGGCGCCGGAAAAGACGGCCCCGCAGCAACAACTGGAGTGGCCCACACGTTGACCGGGGCAGAGGCGGCATCCGCAGGCGGATCCCCCTCCGAAGCCGCAGCAGCGGCGGGCGGATCCCCACCCGGAGCCGCAGCAGCCTCAGCGGCGGGCGGATCCCCACCCGGAGCCGCAGCAGCCTCAGCGGCGGGCGGATCCCCACCCGGAGCCGCAGCAGCCTCAGCGGCGGGTGGATCCCCACCCGGAGCCGCAGCAGCCGCAGCGGCGGGCGGATCCCCACCCGGAGCCGCAGCAGCCGCAGCGGCGGACGGATCCCCACCCTGAGCCGCCCTCCGCGCTCCGCACCCCCCCGGGCAGGAGCGGATCAGGTGCCCCTCTGCCCCACAACCAAAACATTTCATGGTTTCTGAGGAAACGAACACCACATAATTAAAACCATCAACTTTGAAAGAGAAAGACAGGCTCAGATCAGTGTTTCGCTCTTTGAGGATCATATAAACCTGTCTTCTGTGACACACAACATGCTTCAACTTAGGTGATTTACACCCAAGGGAGACCATCTTAATTGGTGAGACTATTTGTCCGTATCTAGACAGCTCTTTGACGAGCAGTTCATTTTTAATGAACGGTGGAGCATTAGAGATCATAATTTTTGTGGCTGGGTTAACGAGAGGGGAGACGGGAGTGAAGGTGTCTTGGATAACCACTCCCCTCTCCACCACCTCGCTAACCTTCGCCGTGCTGTCTAAAAACAATACAATGGCCCCGTTCATGCGCGAGGCTGACCTCACACAGTCATAGCCGACCACCTCTCCCACAGCCAGCCCGGCTTCCTCCACTGAGCACTGCACCGCGGGGAAAAGTTTGATCGCATGCCTGCGCGTCAGTTTTTCAAACTCCCCGAGTGCAGTCTCCGCCACCGGCATTGTGCTACAGAGCACGCTGCCCCAACAAACAATTACACACACACGTTCACACACACACACAAACACAGCCCTTTAAACACCAAATGATAAAGTAACAACTCATAAACACAATCACACCAAAAGAAAAGAGAAATAATTTCTCAAACCTTACAAAAAGTTGAATCAAAATCAGATTCGCTCTCAGCTCCTTCACTCACACACCATCTCAGTCAGAGAGAGAGAGAGAGAGAGAGAGAGAGAGAGAGACAGAGAGAGAGAGAGAGAAAGAGAGAGAGAGAGTGAGAGAGAGTGAGTGAGAGAGAGAGAGAGAGAGCAAGTGAGAGAGAGAGAGAGAGAGAGAGAGAGAGAGAGAGAGAGAGAGAGTGAGTGAGTGAGAGAGAGAGAGAGAGAGAGCAAGTGAGAGAGAGAAAGAGAGAGAGAGAGACAGAGAGAGAGAGAGAGAGAGAGAGAGAGAGAGAGAGAGAGACTTTAGATGTGTGTGTGTCAGGCCTCAGCACAGTTTGCACTCTTTAAGGTTCATCACAGATTAAACCTGCTCACATGTTGTCACAAACACACTGAGTGTCTCTGATGCAAACAGTCATCTTCAGGTATTTTAGTGCCAACATTAAAACATGATCAAATGTTTCCAAACGAACAGACGTGAACTTTTCCTTCAGCGTTGCTCACTGCAGTCTGATCAGCTCCGTGTGGAGTTCACGTTCTTTAACTGAGCTTAGTAAACTCAGTAAAACGACTTTTAATATGAGCCCAGCAGTCCGTTCTTCTACGTGTCCGTACCATCGTACTCTAACTCTGTCACTGACTTTTTATGCGCCATGAATCTGTGCCATCTCTGTGCGTAATTCAAGGAAGCATTTTAGCGCTGCTCCGCGACTTGACCAGCGGACCTCTGTATGATGGGACAGCCTGTGCAGAATATCGTTTTCAGATAAGAAGGAAATGTTCAGTTATAATGACATGTTTACAGTCTGATGAGAGCTGGTGATAAAGGCGCGACAGCAGGACTCTATTTAGAAGTGATGTCACGCTGAAACTTTTAAGTGATCAACACTTTCACCTCTGGGTGACCTAAAAATGAACCATCTGTAAATAAAATCAGTTCATATTCATTTTAAATGACTGTTTGTACCATAATCAGAGGTCAAATAAGTCGGGAGATGCCAGAGCTCCATGCTGGTGTCCGGAACCGAGACCTAGTCAGGATGTGTGGAGACGGTCTGAGCCGTTACGCATGACGGAGAGGGGTGTTTTTTTTAGTCCAATTCGTATCAGCATATTACCCTTTTACGTTGTAATACATAGTTTATTTACAACTCAGTGAAAATATTTATTACAAATATTTATTTTAAGAAAAAAATCTCATAAAAAATAATTTTCAAAAATGTCCCCATTCTTTCCAAAACGTCTCGCGGGCCGGATGAAAGCTGCTGTCGGGACGGATTCGGCCCGCGGGCTGTATGTTTGACACCCCCGCTATAAGGGATCAGTTCAAGGAGGAATGTAGAGAAAGGAGTGGTAGTGGCTCACAAGCTCAGAGCAGTGAAGGCCAGTTACTCAGTGACTCCACTTACCTCAACCTGACCGGTGCCAAGTTAGTCCTACAGTCTGAGTCAAAGAGCCTCCGATCTTCAGAGGAGATGGGTCAGACAAGTACACAGTGAGTGAGTGGGAAGAGTTGGTGAAAACCTACATCAAGAAGCCAGCTACAGCTCTCAAAGAGCAGCATTCTGAGATCATGTCCAAGTTGATGGGTAAAGCTAAAGACATTGCTAGAATAACTCTAAGAAGCAGCCTTTGGCTAAAGCCCCAAGAGAATCCAGAAGAAGAATTCTAACCCTAGCCCTGGGTTGGGCTAAATAAGGCAGTTGATGCAGCAGAGGAGGGCTTGAAAAGGCTAGGACCACACATAGAGGACCCTTGTCAAGAGGCTGCTATGATGTTTGTTAAACACTGCCCAGATCCCACACTCGCTGCAGTCTTCAGGCTCAAAGCAACAGATAAGTGGACGGCTAGTGAAATTCAAGAGCACATTGATCGTTACCTGAAACAAGAGAACAGGTGCTTTCAAAATCAAAATACTCTAAAGCTGTTACAGTTCATGTCCAGAGCCCTGCACATGATGAGCCAGCAACATGTCAATCCAGAGCGTCTCCTGTGCAGGTTGAGAATAAGTGTCAAACTCTACCTGGTGTATATTATCCATCTGTTACATGTCCCTAAACATGTATCAAGCATCATAAGACACACATTCAAATCATGTCAAAGCTTCACTTCTGGATGTTAAAGACTTGTTGCAGAGACTCCCATTAAGGCAAACTTTGGATTGATGTATTTTCTTTGTGTCTTTGTTCTGCTCTCTCAGCATATTTATTAGATTTGTGTTGATGTGCTGCTTTTGAAAATAATAATGTGTCCCTCATTGTGTTCACTTGTAAAAGACGTGTTTTTAATCTTTGTTTCAACATTCACTCATCATGTTTGAAAGAAGGTGTGCTGTTAGAGCTTCCTGTCCTCCTCTGGATGTTTTTCATCAGCTTCGCTGTCCGAGCTGCTGAAATCATCCCTGCTGCTGGAGAGCATGTTGTGTTCTTTGCTTACAAACACAATCAAAACAGTAATAATCTTCCGTCATCTCGGTGTCAATGATTTCACTCCAAGAGGTCGACATGTCCTGTCCGCCTAGAGCACATCGATCTCAGTCCCGACTCTAGAGATCAACCTGAACCATGTCTGGAAGAGGCAAGACAGGCGGACAAGCCAGAGCAAAGGCAAAGACCCGCTCTGCCCGTGCCGGGCTCCAGTTCCCAGTCGGTCGTGTTCACAGGCTGCTGCGTAAAGGAAACTAAGCCCAGCGTGTTGGTGCCGGAGCCCCCGTCTACCTAGAGGCTGTTCTTGAGTACCTGACCGCTGAGATCCTGGAGCCGGCCGCCAACGCTGCCCGTGACAACAAGAAGACCCGTATCATCCCCCGTCACTTGCAGCTGGCAGTCCGCAACGAAGAGGAGCTCAACAAGCTGCTGGGAGGAGTGACCATCGCTCAGGGTGGAGTGTTGCCCAACATCCAGGCTGTCCTGCTGCCCAAGAAGACCGAAAAGGCCGCCAAGAAGTAGAGACGCACGACATACATTAACAAACACATGAACGGCTCTCTTAAGAGCCACCCACACTACACCAACAGAGCAATGACCTGCTGTGATACATCCATTTGATGACATCCATTTGATGACAATCATATCCCAAAGATAGACTTAGAATTGATGTTCAACTATGATAGATGAGCTTACCGTGACAAAGGAGACACGTTGTTTGAAAGTGGTTGTTAGGCCGTGTTCTGATATCAATGCCTCTATGCTGTTCAAACCTCCGGGCTGTTCAGCTTTACCAACTCAACCAAAAGTTGATGTGAAGCTGCAGCACTACGGAGCCACACTCTGTCCCATTCTACAATGAGGACATTATATATCATATACAAAACGTGTTTGTAAAACAGAAGCATTACTCTCACACAGTCACACTAAATGTTTACAGGAATGGAATCTAGCTTTGACTTTTTCATTGATACTCACAATCTCAAATGAAAACAACAATTCTTACTTGAGAGGGAGCCGTGAATAGTAGTCCTAAACTTCCTTAACTTTTCCCATCCATTCTCTATGGTAGTCCTTATCACCACGGATGTAATGTAATTTTGGCCACTATGGAGATTTTGGGGGCGCTGTTTCACCCTTTTGGTAAAGGTAAGGAGACCCCGTTTCTTAAGGTTTGAGTGACAGTCCGACAGTCAGAGCAGCGTCTTCATCACAAAGTGAAGACAACTCCGTTAGCTCGACATTTTATCGTCACCTTTTTCACCACTTTGACAACAAATATCCAACTAACCAAACGGAAGTGTTGCTTGGTTTTTCATTGACTTCATTAACAATCCTCATTCATTCTGTAAAACCTGTTTAATGGTAGTTTATTTGAGTTGTGTTGACAAATACGAACTGTGATTTCTGTTTGCTAAGGTAGCAAGGTGGTACGATCGGTAACGATAATGTTATTTATGTTGTTATCTGTAATACTAATGTTATTTAATGTGATTATTGACGACTGTAATAAAACAACGTTTGACCCTTACACGGTTTTTATTCACATAATCATTGTGTTCATACATTCTCACTGAATATTGTGTTTTTCATACAACAATAATGTAACACAAAGTGTTTTAAATAGGATCAACACACACATAATCCATGCACAAGGAATAAATAAGGTATGATAAATGTCGAGTAGATGAATATGTTTCATGAATATGAGGGTACAGGACTATTTTAAAGCCTACATGAAACATTCAGTTGAATTGCCATGAAAAAAAAGAACATTGATTATAACTATTAAGTGTAGCACTAAAGAATGACACTCTGATCTGATGTGTGATTCAAGTGTTGTTACCTAGTCTTTAACAATGCAGGTTAGTACATATACATCAGTAACACTGTTGATTATGAACATTGTGTTCTGCTGTGCACAGGAGATGATGAAGAAGACAATCAACTTCTTTCCTGAAGGACAACAGTGTCCTTCAGGAAGGGTCCGTCAGGCCATCTTCACCAGGACCCCTCTGACGAGGCCATGAGGATTAAGAAAAATCCTTCTCTTCAGGACAAGTCCCCTCCTCAGAAACATGACCTGGTGAGAACCAATGCTCTCACTCTGGTTTTTCAACGTGGAGGCGATGTGTCGGACCGTCAGGAGGTGATGGGCGAGTACGTGCTGCAATTCGGCAAGTACAAGAGTAAATCTTTTAGATGGCTCCTGGAAAATGACATTGGCTACACCATCTACCTTATCAACAAGGTAGATGAGGAAGAGAAAGATGGGAGTTTCAACCCTCAGGGACACAGCAAAGACAGCTTGTTGTCATTCCTTGAATATGCAAAGTGCTTCAAGGAAATTGAGGACCTAAGAAGGTACCTCCTCTCCAGGAAGCAAGTTCCACCTGTGGCATCAGAGGGTGACAACACTGTAGGCTTTGGAGCCAGGGCCAAGGATACCTGGAGGCAGATCTGGGAGACAAGGAGTGACGGTTATGCTGCCTTCATCTTGGGAGTGAACTGCATCAAAAATAGCAAGATGCACAACCTGCAGCAGTACCTCCTGAAGCAGCAGAGAGCCGAGTCCTCCGCAGCACCTCCAGAAATCTCCATCGCACCGACTGCTTCCACACCAGCATCCAGCACTCTCGGTCAGTTCACAGAAATGTGAAAATACTGATTTTATTCGAACATTTAATGTTTCTAACTCTCAATTAATGTTATATAAACTTCTAGCAATGGAGGAGGACCAGGACCTGGAGAGCCAAATGTTAAACCTGTCCCCTTGTAAAGTGAACCCCGAGCTACGTAGGTGGAGCTGGTTTATAACAGAACTTTCTGAACTTTACTATTCATGATAAAAGTCTAATGCCACGTTTGCTTTCAGGGGCCCCAGCAGCAGTCTCCACAGCCATGGATGCAGCTTCAGCAACAGGTTTTTCTTAATCAGTGTGGAGGGAGGATTCTGTTTTCAACAGGATTCAACTTCCATTACTATGTTCTTTCAACTAGTTTGTTATTTTGGCCGTGTTCAGGCCTGTTCTGATGTTTGTGTTCTTTTGCTCTCCCACTAACCTAAGGAGTTAACTTGTCATCAATGATGGTAAGTGTTTTTTCTGTTTGCATGCACTTTTAGACTACCAATCGAGGATTTGGCATGTGAAATATCATTTTGGATCAAAAATAGATACAGTATATGTTAGCATGCCAAATCCTTGATAGGCAGGAGTTATGTTGAAATATTGTGTATGTGCTTTACCTGTTTTCACCTTTAATGTTTGAAAGCATTTTCCATAAACAGTGATTCACAGTTTAACCAAACAGGGTATTTTCAGTCGGTAACGACTGTTACGACCTCCTTAACGTACATTCAAGTTAACCAAAGATAACTCGTAACAGAGGAGATAAAAGAGAGACGCCACACAATATGAGATGTTTAAACCCCAAGCTATATTTAAGTATCTCAGTATGTCCCCCCCCCCCCCCCCCTCTAAGTAAATAATCTAAATTTAAGAAAACAAACAAACAAAAAGGACGGAGATCCGGCTAAACAGAACAAAAGATGGGAAAGTGCCGATCCAACCACGTAATGGGCCGTCTGTGCAAAAGGTCACCCACTTTCTGTAGTTTTCAGTGAAGACGCCCTTTATTCCAACCCTCCATTTTCACCTGAACACCCCATGCATATCAACAACGCCCCCCCTTCTGCACCTATCACTGACCTCAAACCCCTGTCCGTTTTTTTCATCTTAATTACACCTCCGTGAAGCATCACACAGAGAAGCCAACTGCACCCCTCACCTCGGTTCTCTGGACTTCAAACTTTATCTTTTTAGTTTCTGTGCGTCCATGAGAATTGGCATCTCAAAGAGAGAGTGTGTGAGACTGTCATTTTCATGTTCTTACCGGACAACCTGTGGCGTCTGCATATCCTAAAAACCAGTCAATAGGGTTTACACATCACTGAGGTCTCAAGAGTGGTATCGGAAACCATCACCTCTTTTACATGGTCCTTCGAGCCGGATCTGCAGTTACCACAGAATCGAGATGGCATATCCTGCTGGTACCACCCGCCCTCGCCGGGATGTTCGTCCACCTCAGTATCTCGACGACTACCTGGTGAGTCTTCCAAGGCGACAGTTACCTCAGTCACACACTCTCTATGACCACTCCGCCGAGGGAGAAAGCAGTTATCCTAGAGTCACTAAAATCGGTCAAGATGGACAAGCATCTCATGACCAGGTCTTATCAGCGATACAAAAGATGAAGGAGGAAAATTCCCAACTCATACAGGAGATGACAACCCTCCGCAGTATGCTCGCACCTCCAAAGCCAGTCTCTTCTCCACATCCAGCCTCACGCTACGACCATCCTGAGCAATGGCATCACCTGGACAGTGCCACCTCCTTCATGCAAGCTCCAGCTCCTCATCTTGCATCCACTCCACGAGATGACCTGCATGGCGTGCCCTGGCCCGAGTCATCCCCTGCACATCAGGCAGGAGAGGCGTTTCCTCCGCCACCGCCGCCAGTATCATATATTCCTTTTGACATCCCAGCAGCACAGAGCTCTCGCTTGGAAAGACCACATCAACATGATCCTCGACCTCCGATAGTTGATGAGCTGACAGAACACTTCAGAAGCATGAATATGAAGCCTGAGTATGATTACGATTCTCATTCGTCAATAGCACATACACCAAAATATGCTGAGCCATACACTCCTCCCCGTCAGCTACCTTCAGACTCAAGGGAATGGAGAAGATACAATCAGTCACGGTCTCAAAATCGTCAGGAGACAACGTATCGTGGACCTACTCCTCACATTCCATACTTTACTGATGATGATCCGCGTCAGTTCGCCCGCTTGAAGATAGCGCTCGACAATATTCTGCCTGACGACGCCACTGAACGCTTCAAGTTCCAAATCCTCGTCGACCACCTGAAGCTGGAAGACGCTCTTCTCATCACTGACTCCTACAGCAACAGCAGGTACCCCTACAGTAAGACCATGGCATCCCTGACTGAGTTGTATGGCCAGCCTCACAAATTGGCCCTGCAGCGCATCACAGAGGTTCTGGCTGAGCCCGCAGTCAAGAGTGGTGACAGCAGAGGATTCCGCCTGTTCGCACTGAAGGTGAGAGCCCTAGTTGGGATGTTGGATCAGCTAGGGAGAGAAGGGAGAACAGAACTAGAGTGTGGGTCGCACATCTCACGTCTATTGTCAAAGCTACCTCATGACCTCCGAGCTCAATTCAGGCGTTTCATCAATCCCATTCGCACACCCATCCCGACCTTGATCGATTTTGCTGAGTGGCTTGAGTATGAAGTCCGCATTCAGGATGACGATGTACAGACACATCAGATCCGGTCATCGCAAGAGGGGCGACCAGGCCGTCAGAGAGGTGTCCAGACTCAGCAAAAGTCATCAGCACGCTCCACCACAGTCCTGCTTGGATATGACCCCCCTGCAAAGACGTCAGAGACTTCTACTAATGTGAGGGCACAGGAGAAGAAACCAGATAAGCCCAAGAAATACTGTCCCTTCTGTGACAATGTTCAGCACTACTTCAATCAGTGTTCAGAGGTTAAGAAACTCACCAAAGATCAAAAGGTAGCCTGGATCAAATCTGGTAAGCGGTGCTGGAGGTGTGGAAGAGACCACTTCGCAGCTCAGTGCTACCTCAAGGCTAAATGTCAGCAGTGTAATCAGACTCACCTTGAAGTACTGCATGAAGTCAACACGTCGACCTCTGTCAAACCAGACATGCAGTCCTCGGATACCAATCAGCCTGTCACTTACTATCTAGACCCATCATGGCGAAGTAGTCGTGTGCTGCTGAAGATGGTGAAGGTCTGCCTCTACAATGGCAAAAAGAGTATGGAGACCTATGCTATTCTAGACGACGGGTCAGAGCGAACGATCCTCCTCCATAGTGCAGCTCAGAAACTAGGACTTCATGGACCAGGTGAGGACCTGGCGCTTAGAACCATCCGCCAAGACATCAAGATGGTTCCAGGACGGTCCGTATCCTTCACTGTTTCCTCCGTCATTCACCCTCAGAAACAGTTCAAGATCCACAGAGCATTCACTGCGGTAGAGCTCGGCCTCTCAAAACACTCTCATCCTGTTGAAGCCCTGCAGAAATCATACCGCCATCTCCGAGGTCTTCCCCTCCACTCATTCAATCAGGAACAGCCACTGCTGCTCATCGGCTCGGATTATCCTCACCTCCTCACTCCAGTTGAGCCAGTGCACTTAGGGCCTCCAGGTGGACCAGCAGCTCTAAAGACACGACTTGGTTGGACACTTCAAGGTCCTGCTAAAGTCCTCCTGCATCAGTCCTCCACCCCTCAGTGCCTGCTTATCAACACCCTGACTCCATCCGCAGAACTCCTCAGTCATGTGACTAAACTCTGGCAGATGGATGTCCTGCCCTACCGGAATGAGAAGCTGATTACTCGCTCAAAGCAAGACACAGCAGCAGTCAGGATGCTGGAGGAAAAGACCATCAGATTGGAGGTGGACAGCATTCAAAGGTATGCTACTCCCCTGCTTTGGAAGGAAGATGCTCCCTCTCTCCATTCATCTAAGGAGTCAGTGCTGGGTCATCTGCGTGGAACTGAAAAACGCCTGTCCAAAGAACCTGCTAAGGCAGACACCTACAACCAAGAAGTCAAGAAGTTGCTGGATGCTGGCTACATCAACAAACTCACCCCTGCTGAAGTGCAAGCCAGTGACAGCACATGGTATATACCACATTTCATGGTCCGCCATAATGGCAAAGATCGCATTGTGTTCAACTGCTCTTTCACACATCAAGGTGGAAACCTGAATGAACACCTCCTTCCAGGACCCACTCTGGGATCCACTCTTCTTGGTGTGCTGCTCCGCTTCAGGGAGTATCCCATCGCAGTGAGCAGTGACATAAAAGGGATGTTCCACCAGGTTCGTCTCCTGCCTGAAGACAAGCCCTTCTTACGCTTCCTTTGGAGAGACATGGATCGCAGTAGATCGCCTGACATCTATGAATGGCAGGTACTGCCATTCGGCACCACGTGCAGTCCATGTTGTGCCACATTCGCTCTCCAAAAGCACGTCCTGGATCACAGCAGCCCAGATGAGGATACCCGCCACTCCATAGAGACCAGCTTCTACGTTGACAACCTCCTGCAGAGCTTCACCTCAGTATCCGAAGCCAAGCAACTCGTCAAAAGGCTACAGCAGCTACTGCTGTCAGGTGGTTTTGAACTACGTCAGTGGGCTACCAATGTTCCTGACATCATCAGTGACATGCCACCAGGTTCAAGATCGGAAAGCAGTGAACTCTGGCTATCACCTGATGGGACTGATCCACTAGAGCGGGCTCTGGGACTTCTGTGGCGCTGTAAGTCAGACACAATCAGTTACCAGCTTCGCCACACTGAGCATCCTGAACCTACGATGCGCAGCATCTACCGGGTCCTAGCCAGACAGTACGACCCTCTTGGACTGCTCATTCCCTACACCACTCGAGCCAAAATGCTTGTGCAGCGACTTTGAGATTAGAAAAGAGACTGGGATGACCCACAGCTTCCTGATGACCTACTTGAGCTGTGGCATGCCTGGGAGAGTGAACTCCACCAGATTCCTGCCATCTCTCTTCCCAGAAGTTATGTACATCCTGAGACAGACTTCTCTGTTTGCACCCACAGCATTCATGTCTTTTCAGATGCTTCGGAGAGGGCATACGGGTCCGTAGCCTACCTTCGGACAGTGGATCAAAGCGGCGACATCCAAGTGGCCTTCCTAGCAGCCAGATCACGAGTTGCCCCTACCCGGCAGCAATCCATTCCAAGGCTGGAACTCTGCGCTGCCCACGTTGGTGCTCAGCTTGCTGCTGTCCTGAAAAGAGAGCTCACCCTAAAGATCTCCAGCATCACCTACTGGACTGACTCGACCACAGTCTTGAACTGGCTGCAGTCACAATCGTGCCGCTATAAGGTGTTCGTCGGTACCAGGGTTGCAGACATCCAGGAGTTGACGGAGGATAGTGCCTGGCGGTATGTCAACTCAGGAGACAACCCAGCTGACGACATAACTAGGGGGCTACCTCTATCACAGCTTCTTGGCCCCAACCGCTGGAGCGACGGGCCTCCTTTCTTGTGGCAAGATGAATCATCCTGGCCTCCACCACCAGACATCTCTTCATCTGACGATCCTTCAGAACTGCGAAAGTCCAACTTCTGTGGCCATATCTCAGTGACTCCAGACATACATCTACCTGATTCCAGTATCTTCAACAGCTACAACGAACTGCTACAATCTACGGTCCAAGCAT
Source organism: Tautogolabrus adspersus (assembly GCA_020745685.1). Classification (NCBI taxonomy): domain Eukaryota; kingdom Metazoa; phylum Chordata; class Actinopteri; order Labriformes; family Labridae; genus Tautogolabrus; species Tautogolabrus adspersus. The sequence continues at coordinate 33,959,835 of CM036536.1, forward strand.
GTCACGGGGCGGCAACCCCCTCAGACCCAACAGCAGATGAGTACAAGCACGCTGAGCTGGCCCTATTCAGACAGGTACAAACAGACTGTTTCCCAGAGGAGTTCCTGCTCCTGTCATCTCAGAAACCAGTCTCCACAAGCAGCAGATTACTCACCTTAGCCCCTGAGTATGACCAGGAATCCCAGTTGATCCGCGTGGGGGGGCGGCTCCGGAGATGTGATGACCTCTGCCAAGATACAGTGCATCCGGTTGTACTTGACCCTCATCATCACATCACCAAGCTCATCATTCAGGACTTCGACAGCCGGCTGGCCCACCCTGGACCTGAAAGAGTCTTTGCTGAACTGCGCAGGCGGTTCTGGATTCTTCGCGGCAGAGAGGCAGTCCGCAAACATCAATACAACTGTCTTGAATGTAGAAAATGGCGGAGCAAACCAGTCATCCCCAAAATGGCCGATCTTCCACCCTCCAACTTAAGGCTTCATCGCCCAGCCTTCTATTCAA